>RXPK01000299.1:0-315077 GCA_004143645.1 Protaetia brevitarsis
ACCGTTTCCGAGATATTTGATGTCAAAGTTTTGATTTTATCGACGCTAGAGCTTCTAGTGTAGCTATCAATGCCATGCGACGTGGATTCGACTGCTCAAACCGGACCTCATTCTTTCACGTTTCCGAATTTGAAATGTGCTGAAATGTTTAAATTCCTTATTTTTCACCCTAAATGTTACTTTGCGGCAAACTATCGCTCGATTTTGTTTAGTCGGTGCGCTGTTGCGGGTCGATGAATATTTGAGCAAGCGAACCCTCTACTTTCGTTCCGGAGTTATGTTAAAAAACTGAAAAAAACGCGTTTTTTTGGCGTTTTTCTTATTTGGACTAAGATAGCTCAGAGCGTAGATAACGAACCTCAATGTGTTGTACACTTCGACGCATTTTCGCGAGATTCATTCTGGCAGCGCGAGCGCATCGTAACCGTTTGGAAATATGGCAAAAAACGTAAATTTTGATCAAAATTTAGCAAATATCGTAAAAAATCACCTAGCTTGGTAACCCAACTTATTACAATCAAAATAGGTCTTTGCGCGAATCGATGCGCGGCGGTCCCCTACACTTACCGTTCTCAGATATGGGCGTTCAAAGTTTGAAACTAAAATCGACGCTACGGCGTGCGGGGTACTTTTGAGCGTTTCCACGAGAATGAAGGAATAAGCGCATCCGATATCTTACCGTTTCCGAGATATTTGAGCAAAATTTGGATATAAAAATGTCCCAAGCCTTTTGGGTATCGTTAGACGCACGGACGGCGAATCGAAGAAAAGCACGATCGATATCTCTAACGTTTCGAGAATTGGGTCAAAGTTTTTGAGATAAAATGGTCCTAGAGGCTTTGTGGTAGTCCTTGACGGCATCTGCGGCGATCGAATGCAAAACAGATCGTACTTACCGTTCCGATTTTTTAGGTTAAGTTTTTGAGGAAATCGACGTAAAGTTCTAGATAGCTATCAATGCGCATGCGACGGGATTCGAATGTCAAACCGGACCTGATATATTTTACCTTTCGGATTGCCAAAATGTGCTGAAAACGTTAATTTCTTATTTTTCCCCTCATCGTTACTTGCGGCAACTATCGGCTGCGTTTTGTTCTAGTCGTGCGCATGTTCGCGGTGATGCGAAATTTTGAGACCAAGCAAACCCTCTAGCTATGTCGTTCCGAGTTATGTTAAAAAACGAAAACAAACGCGTTCGGCCGTTTTTTTATCTGGACTAAGATACGTCCAGAGCCGCTAGATAACAGGCAACTCAATGTGTTGTCTGTGGACGCGATTTTCACGAGATCCCTTTCTGCACCCGACCGCTATCGTACGTTTTTCGCAAATATCGCAGAAATTTATTTTGCTCGAAAATTAGCAAATATCGGTTAAAAATCACTAAACTTTAGATACTCAACTGTTACCATCAAAATCGGCTCTTTTCGCGGATCGAATGCCCGCGCGTCCTCTAGCCTTACCTTCTCGAGATATGGGCGTTCAAAGTTTGCACTTAAAATCGACTACGGTGTCGCGGGTAACTTTTAGAGCGTCGCGGAGGAATCGAGTATAACGCGACTCGATTCCTAACGTTTCCGAGTACTTGAGGTCAAATTTCGATATAAAATTGTCCTGGAGCCTTGTGGTGTCCGTAGACGCGCATGAGGCGAATCGAATGAAAAAAAGCAGATCGATTTCTCTCGTTTCCGGATATTTGAGGTCAGTTTTTGAGTAAATTGTCCTAGGCTTTGTGGTAGTCCATTAGCGCCATGAGACGGTTGAATCGAATGAAAAAGACGATCGATATTCTACGTTTCGAGATATTTAGTCAAAGTTTTGAATAAACTTGTCCTAGAGTTTTGTGGTAGTCCATAGATGCCATCGCGGCGACTCGTGAAAAAGCAGATCCGTTTCACGTTTCGAGATATTTAGTCAAAGTTTTAGGTTTATTCGACGTGCGGCTTCTAGTTACTATCAATGCTATTTCACGGGATTCGAATGCTCAACAGGAACTCATATTTCACGTTTCCGAGATATTCGCAAAAATGTGCTGAAAATCGTTAAATTTCTTATTTTTCACCCCTAAATTACTTTCGGCAACTATGTCCGATTTTTTTCGTGCGTGCGCGATGTTCGCTGGCGATGCGATATTTTAGACAAGCAGACCTCTACTACTTCGTTCGGATTATTAAAAACGAAAAAAACGCGTTCTTGGCGTTTTTCTTATTCTGACTTGATAGCGTCCAGAGCCGTAGATAACATCGAAACTCATGTGTTGTACACTGTCGACGCAATTTTTCGGCGAGGATCCATTTCGCGGCCGACGCGCTATCGATCCGTTCGGAAATATCGGCAAAAAGTAAATTTTTATCGAAATTTTACAAATTGGTAAAAAATCACTAAGCTTGAGATACCACTTATTACACATAAAATACGCTTCTTTCGGGATCGAGTGCCGCGGCGCGCTCCTAGACTTACGTTCTGATATATGGGTTAAAGTTTAAATTAAAATCGACGCTACGCGTCCGCGGTACTTATACGCGTCTCCGACGGGAACGAACGGTATAAACGGACCGATATTTAACCGTTCCGAATTTGAGTCAAATTTGATATAATTGGTCTAGAGCTTTGTGGGTAGTCCTAGACGCGCATCTGAACGGCGAATGAATGAAAAAAGAGATCCTATATCTCTAGGTTTCCGAATATTGATGTCAAATTTTAGATAAGAATGTCCTAGAGCCTTGTGGTAGTCATTAGCGCGCACGAACGCAATGAATGAAAAAGGCACTATCCGATATCTTAACGTTCCGAGATATAGGTCAATTTTTGAGGTTTTATCGGCTAGACGTCTAGTGTAGCTTAGATGCGCATTGGACGGGATTCGATGCTCAAACCGGAACTCGATATCTTTCACGTTTCCGAATTTCGCAAAATGTGCTGAAATGTTAAATTTCTTATTTTCAACCCTAAATGTTATTTCGGCAAACTATCGCTCCATTTTGTTCTAGTCAGTGCGGGATTTCCGTTCGATGCGAATTTTGAGACACGCAGAACCTAGCTACATCGTTCGGATTATTTAAAAAACGAAAAAAACACGCGTTTCTTGGCGTTTTTTTTATTCGGACATAGATCCTCCAGACCGCAGATAATCGAACTTCAATGGTGTACACGTGTTACGCGTTTTTTCGCGGAGGATTTTTCTGCACGCGACGGCTATCGTAAGTTTGGAAATATGCAAAAAGTAAATTTGATCGAAATTTTAGCAAATATCGGTAAAATACCTAAGCTTGAGATAACCCACGTATTACACTTAAAATCGCGTTCTTCGCCGGTCGAATGGCGCCGCGCGGGTCCTCCTAGCACTTACCTTTCGGATATGCGTTAAGTTTGAAACTTAAAATGACGTACGGGTGCGCGTAACCTTTAGACGCGTCTTCGAGAGAATCGACGGTATAAAGCGCGATTCGATATCTTAACGTTTCCGATATTTGAGGTCAAAATTTGGATATAAATGGTTCGTAGGGCTTTGTGGTAGTCTTTAGACCCATCGTGACGCGAATCGAATGAAAAAAAGCACGATCGATATCTTACCGTTTCGAGATTTGAGTCAAAGTTTTTGCGGTATATCGACGCTAGAGGTTCTAGTGTGCTTAGATGCGCATGCACGGGGTGATTGCTCAAAACGGAACTGATATTTTTACGTTTCGGTATTCGCAAAAATGCTGAATCGTTAAATTTTCTTATTTTTCACCCCTATCTTACTTTGCTGGCAACATCTATGGCTCGATTTGTTTAGTGCGGTGCGCGATGTTCGTGGTCGATGCGAATATTTGAGACCAAGCAGAACCCCTAGCTACTGTCGTTCGGAGTTATGTTAAAAAGAAAAAAACACGCGTTTCTTGGCCGTTTTTCTATTCTGGACATAAGATACCGTCCGAGCCGCTAATAACATCGAAACTCAATGGTTTTACACTGTCGGACGCGATTTTCGACGAGGATTTTCCATTTCTGGAGCGCCGACGCGCTATCGGTAACCGTTTCTGCAATATCGCCAGAAACTTAAATTTGATCGAAAATTTTTAGCAAATATGGTAAAAAATACCTAAACCTGAGATAACTCCAACCTGTTTACACATCAAAATAGCGGCATCTCGTGCGGAATCGAATGCCGCGCGGCGCGGTCCTCCTAGCACTTACCGTTCTCGAGATATGGGGTTCAAAGTTTGAAACTTTAAATCGACGCTACGGCGTCCGGGGGTAAACCTTTTAGACGCGTCTTCCGACGAGGAATCGACGGTATAAAGCGCGATCCGATATCTCTAACGTTTCCGAGATACTTGAGGTACAATTTCGGATATAAAAATGGTCCCTAGAGCCTTTGTGGGTAGTCCGTTAGACGCGCTCTGTGACGGCGAATCGAATGAAAAAAGCACGATCCATATCTCTAACCGTTTCAGAGTAATTTGAGGTCAAATTTTTTGAGATAAAAATGGTCCTAGAGCTTTGTGGGTAGTCCATTAGAGCGCATCGGAGACGGCGAATCGATGAAAAAAAGCACGATCCGATATCTCTAACCGTTTCCGAGATATTTGAGGTCAAAGTTTTGAGATAAAATGGTCCCTAGAGCTTGTTGGGTAGATCCATTAGATGCGCATCGAGACGCGAATCGAATGAAAAAAGCACGATCCGATATCTACGTTTCCGAGATATTTGAGGTCAAGTTTTTGAGGTTTATATCGACGCTAGGAGCGTTCTAGTGTAGCCTATCAGATGCGCATTGCGACGGGGATTCGAATGCTCAAAACCGGAACTCGATATCTTCACCGTTTCCGAGATATTCGCAAAAATGTGCTGAAAATCGTTTAAATTTCTTTTTTCACCCCTAAATCGTTACTTTGGGGCAAACTATCGCTCCGATTTTGTTCTAGTGCGGTGCGCGATTTCGCGTGGTCGATGCGAATATTTTGAGACCAAGCAGAACCTCTAGCTCTGTCGTTCCGGAGTTATGTTAAAAAAACGAAAAAAACACGCGTTTCTTGGCCGTTTTTCTTATTCTGGGACATAAGATAGCGTCCAGAGCCGCTAGATAACATCGAAACCTCAATGTGTTGTACACTGTCGGACGCGTTTTTCGGCGAGGATTCCATTTCTGGCAGCGCCGACGCGCTATCGGTAACCGTTTCGGAATACGGCAAAAAAACGTAAATTTTGATCGAAAATTTTAGCAAATATCGGTAAAAAATCACCTAAGCCTTGAGATAACCCCAACGTATTACACATCAAAATACGCGTCTCTTCGCGCGGAATCGAATGCCGCCGCGCGCGTCCTCCTAGCACTTACCGTTCTCGAGATATGGGCGTTCAAAGTTTGAAACTTAAAATCGACGCTACGGCGTCCGCGGGGTAACCTTTAGACGCGTCTTCCGACGAGGAATCGAACGGTATAAAGCGCGATCCGATATCTCTAACCGTTTCCGAGATATTTGAGGTCAAAATTTCGGATATAAAATGGTCCTAGAGCCTTTGTGGGTAGTCCGTTAGACGCGCATCGTGACGGCGAATCGAATGAAAAAAAGCACGATCCGATATCTCTAACCGTTTCCGAGATATTTGAGGTCAAAGTTTTTGAGATAAAAATGGTCCCTAGAGCCTTTGTGGGTAGTCCATTAGACGCGCATCGAGACGGCGAATCGAATGAAAAAAAGCACGATATCCTCTAACCGTTTCCGAGATATTTGAGGTCAAAGTTTTTGAGGTTTATATCGACGCTAGAGCGTTCTAGTGTAGCCTATCAGATGCGCATTGCGACGGGGATTCGAATGCTCAAAACCGGAACTCGATATCTTTCACCGTTTCCGAGATATTCGCAAAAATGTGCTGAAAATCGTTAAATTTCCTTATTTTTCACCCCTAAATCGTTACTTTGCGGCAAACTATCGCTCGATTTTGTTCTAGTGCAGTGCGCGATGTTCCGTGGTCGATGCGAATATTTTGAGACCAAGCAGAACCCTCTAGCTACTATCGTTCCGGAGTTATGTTAAAAAAACGAAAAAAACACGCGTTTCTTGGCCGTTTTTCTTATTCTGGGACATAAGATACCCTCCAGAGCCGCTAGAATAACATCGAAACTCAATTGTTGTTACACTGTCGACGCGTTTTTCGGCGAGGATTCCATTTCTGGCAGCGCCGACGCGCTATCGGTAACGTTTCGGAAAATCGGCAAAAAACGTAAATTTTGATCGAAAATTTTAGCAATATCGGTAAAAAATCACCTAAGCCTTGAGATAACCCAACGTATTACACATCAAAATACGCGTCTCTTCGCGCGGAATCGAATGCCGCGCGGCGTCCTCCTAGCACTTACCGTTCTCGAGATATGGGCGTTCAAAGTTTGAAACTTAAAATCGACGCTACGGCGTGCGCGGGGTAACCTTTAGACGCGTCTTCCGACGAGGAATCGAACGGTATAAAGCGCGATCCGATATCTCTAACCGTTTCCGAGATATTTGAGGTCAAATTTCGGATATAAAAATGGTTCGTAGAGCCTTTGTGGGTAGTCCGTTAGACGCGCATCGTGACGGCGAATCGAATGAAAAAAAGCACGATCCGATATCTCTAACCGTTTCCGAGATATTTGAGGTCAAAGTTTTTGAGGTTTATATCGACGCTAGAGCGTTCTAGTGTAGCCTATCAGATGCGCATTGCGACGGGATTCGAATGCTCAAACCGGAACTCGATATCTTTCACCGTTTCCGAGATATTCGCAAAAATGTGCTGAAAATCGTTAAATTTCCTTATTTTTCACCCCTAAATCGTTACTTTGCGGGCAACTATCGCTCCGATTTTGTTCTAGTGCGGTGCGCGATGTTCGCGTGGTCGATGCGAATTATTTTGAGACCAAGCAGAACCCTCTAGCTACTGTCGTTCCGGAGTTATGTTAAAAAAACGAAAAAACACGCGTTTCTTGGCCGTTTTTCTTATTCTGGGACATAAGATAGCGTCCAGAGCCGCTAGATAACATCGAAACCTCAATGTGTTGTACACTGTCGGACGCGTTTTTCGGCGAGGATTCCATTTCTGGCAGCGCCGACGCGCTATCGGTAACCGTTTCGGAAATATCGGCAAAAAACGTAAATTTTGATCGAAAATTTTAGCAAATATCGGTAAAAAAATCACCTAAGCCTTGAGATAACCCCAACGTATTACACATCAAAATACGCGTCTCTTCGCGCGGAATCGAATGCCGCCGCGCGCGTCCTCCTAGCACTTACCGTTCTCGAGATATGGGCGTTCAAAGTTTGAAACTTAAAATCGACGCTACGGCGTGCGCGGGGTAACCTTTAGACGCGTCTTCCGACGAGGATCGACGGTATAAAGCGCGATCCGATATCTCTAACCGTTTCCGAGATATTTGAGGTCAAAATTTCGGATATAAAAATGGTCCCTAGAGCCTTTGTGGGTAGTCCGTTAGACGCGCATCGTGACGGCGAATCGAATGAAAAAAAGCACGATCCGATATCTCTAACCGTTTCCGAGATATTTGAGGTCAAAGTTTTTGAGATAAAAATGGTCCCTAGAGCCTTTGTGGGTAGTCCGTTAGACGCGCATCGTGACGGCGAATCGAATGAAAAAAAGCACGATCCGATATCTCTAACCGTTTCCGAGATATTTGAGGTTAAAGTTTTTGAGGTTTAAATCGACGCTAGAACGTTCTAGTATAGCCTATCAGATGCGCATTGCGACGGGGATTCGAATGCTCAAAACCGGAACTCGATATCTTTTACCGTTTCCGAGATTCGCAAAATGTGCTGAAAATCGTTAAATTTCCTTATTTTTCACCCCTAAATCGTTACTTTGCGGGCAAACTATCGCTCCGATTTTGTTCTAGTGCGGTGCGCGATGTTCGCGTGGTCGATGCGAATATTTTGAGACCAAGCAGAACCCTCTAGCTACTGTCGTTCCGGAGTTATGTTAAAAAAACGAAAAAAACACGCGTTTCTTGGCCGTTTTTCTTATTCTGGGACATAAGATACCGTCCAGAGCCGCTAGATAACATCGAAACCTCAATGTGTTTGTACACTGTCGGACGCGATTTTCGACGAGGATTCCATTTCTGGCAGCGCCGACGCGCTATCGGTAACCGTTTCGCAAATATCGGCAGAAAACTTAAATTTTGATCGAAAATTTTAGCAAATATCGTTAAAAAATCACCTAAACCTTGAGATAACTCCAACCTGTTACACATCAAATTACGCGGCTCTTCGCGCGGAATCGAATGCCGCCGCGCGCGTCCTCCTAGCACTTACCGTTCTCGAGATATGGGCGTTCAAAGTTTGAAACTTAAAATCGACGCTACGGCGTCCGCGGGGTAACCTTTAGACGCGCCTTCCGACGAGGAATCGAACGGTATAAAGCGCGATCCGATATCTCTAACCGTTTCCGAGATACTTGAGGTCAAAATTTCGGATATAAAAATGGTCCCTAGAGCCTTTGTGGGTAGTCCGTTAGACGCGCATCGTGACGGCGAATCGAATGAAAAAAAGCACGATCCGATATCTCTAACCGTTTCCGAGATATTTGAGGTCAAAGTTTTTGAGATAAAAATGGTCCCTAGAGTCTTTGTGGGTAGTCCGTTAGACGCGCATCGTGACGGCGAATCGAATGATTAAACACACGTTCCGATATCCCTTACCGTTTCCGAGATATTTGAGTACAAGTTTTTGAGATAAAAATGGTCCCTAGAGCCTTTGTGGGTAGTCCATTAGACGCGCATCGAGACGGCGAATCGAATGATTAAACACACGTTCCGATATCCCTTACCGTTTCCGAGATATTTGAGGTCAAAGTTTTTGAGGTTTATATCGACGCTAGAGCGTTCTGGTGTAGCCTATCAGATGCGCATTGCGACGGGGATTCGAATGCTCAAAACCGGAACTCGATATCTTTCACCGTTTCCGAGATATTCGCAAAAATGTGCTGAAAATCGTTAAATTTCCTTATTTTTCACCCCTAAATCGTTACTTTTGCGGGCAAACTATGCTCCGATTTTGTTCTAGTGCGGTGCGCGATGTTCGCGTGGTCGATGCGAATATTTTGAGACCAAGCAGAACCCTCTAGCTACTATCGTTCTGGAGTTATGTTAAAAAAACGAAAAAAACACGCGTTTTCTTGGCGTTTTCTTATTCTGGGACATAAGATACCGTCCAGAGCCGCTAGATAACATCGAAACTCAATGTGTTGTACACTGTCGGACGCGTTTTTTCGGCGAGGATTCACTTCTGGCAGCGCCGACGCGCTATCGGTAACCGTTTCGGAAATATCGGCAAAAAACGTAAATTTTGATCGAAAATTTTAGCAAATATCGGTAAAAAATCACCTAAGCCTTGAGATAACCCCAACGTATTACACATCAAAATACGCGTCTCTTCGCGCGGAATCGAATGCCGCCGCGCGCGTCCTCCTAGCACTTACCGTTCTCGAGATATGGGCGTTCAAAGTTTGAAACTTAAAATCGACGCTACGGCGTGCGCGGGGTAACCTTTAGACGCGTCTTCCGACGAGGAATCGAACGGTATAAAGCGCGATTCGATATCTCTACCCGTTTTCGAGATATTTGAGGTCAAAGTTTTGAAAAATTAAAACGACGCTAGAGCCTTCTAATATGATCCATCAGACGCGCATTTTGACGGCGAATCGAATGGTGAAAAGCGCGATCCGATATCTCTAACCCTTTCCGAGATATTTGAGGTTAAAGTTTTTGAGATTTAAATCAACGCTAGAGCGTTCTAGTATAGCATTGCGACGGGGAATCGAATGATCAAAACCGGAACTCGATATCTTTTACCGTTTCCGAGATATTCGCAAAAATGTGCTGAAAATCGTTAAATTTTTTAAAGCAGAACCTTCTAGCTACTGTCGTTCCGGAGTTATGTTAGAAAAAACGAAAAAAACCCGCGTTTCTTGGCCGTTTTCCTTATTCTGGGACACGAGATAGAGTCCAGAGCCGCTAGATAACATCGAAACCCCAATGTGTTGTACACTGTCGGACGCGTTTTTCGACGAGGATTCCATTTCTGGCAGCGCCGACGCGCTATCGATAACCGTTTCGGAAATATCGGCAGAAAACGTAAATTTTGATCAAAAATTTTAGCAAATATCGGTAAAAAATCACCTAAGCCTTGAGATAACCCCAACGTATTACACATCAAAATACGCGTCTCTTCGCGGGGAATCGAATGCCGCCGCGCGCGTCCTCCTCATTGCACTTGTCGTTCTCGAGATATGGGCGTTCAAAGTTTGAAACTTAAAATCGACGCTATGGCGTCCGCGAGGTGACCCTTTTTTCGCTGCGTCTTGCGCCGAGGAATCGAACGATATATAGCTCGATCCGTTATCCCTTACCGTTTCCGAGATATTTGAGTACAAGTTTCGGATATAAAAATGGTTCCTAGAGCCTTTGCGTATAGTCCATTAGACGCGCATCGTGACGGCGAATCGAATGATTAAATGCTCGATCCGTTATGCCTTACCGTTTCCGAGATATTTGAGGAGCAAGTTTTTGAGATAAAAATCGCTAAAAAAAATCCTTAAACATTGAAATAACCCCAACATATTCTAGATCAAAATAAGCGCCTTTCCGAGGGAATCGATTGGCACCGCGCCCGTCCTCCTATCTCTCACCGTTCCCGAGATATGGAATGATGTAAATGTTCCTCTGGTCGCGCCGGATCTTTTTTCGTTTTAAAAGATTAATAGACTTCTTACAAGACTTGATTGACCCGTCAACGGCTAGCATTATACACCTTTTTATCGTTTTTTTTTTTTGTTATATTCTCACCCGTTGCCACCGAAAGAATAAAAAGTTCGTCAAAATTTGTTCAACCTAAATGTCGGCGTTAACGAGTTAAATTAGCTATTGTAGAAATTAATGAAACCACCGCTTTAAAAAGTATGAATTGTAGGATGACCGGAATTTGAAAAATAAATTAAAACACAAGATGTTTCGTTAGTTTTTCCTCTTTATTTTGTCTTTTACATTTATTTGAAAATTAATGGTTCTTAATCCCCTCTAGATCTAGAATGCTCTAGAATTTTCTCTCTTGACATCCCAGTTTAAAACATCCCCCTGAACACCGCCCTTTGTGCGTCGCGGGCGAATCCATGTTCTCCCACAGAATATATAGTATATTTACATATACCTAGCAAATACCGCTAAAATTTGGCGACAAAGGTGGCTAACCTAATAACCTTGCACCCGTGATAATGCGTTAAAACTTTTACAAGAACAAAACTAGCTTAACCTACAAAATTTATGTTAATCACTCACATTTTGGCAAAACCCTTGAAAGTTATCACTGAATACTCGATATATCAGATGCACGCCAGCACGCTAATACACGTGTATGCAATTCTAAACCTAGACGAGGGAGTGTGATGGTGAAGGACAGGGTACGGGTACATGAAATCTCAAGTGACGTCACATTTCAATACAAAATTTACATCATTCACAGAATTCTTAAGTATATGATACATGTTCTCTGATGTTCTATATCAGGTACATACCTACATAGCAACCATCTGATAGATATCGTAGTAATATATTTTTTTTTCTAGAAAAATTGTACATCACAAACATCGCCCAAAATCAAATATAGGTTATAATTATTTAAAAAGTCATTTTATTTGCAATTTAAAGATTGATTTACGAAACGGCATAGCAAGTCAAGTTTTATTTCACCGCAAATTTTCAATGCGACCACCTTATGCAATAAACTTATAGGTGGCCGTGGAAAGGACGCGGAGCAGTTCAAAAAAATTAATTATTCTTGCCGATCAAAAAAATGCAAGTTCCGTCAAACAGACCGCGCCAATTTTATTATAAATCGTTATCCTATTATATCAACATTGCTACATTATGAAATATAAATTGCCTACCTTTATTCAAGGTGTACGCGCATCTCTTTTCTGTTTGTCGCTTCGAAGAATGAAGGCACAAAACCAACGATTTATTAGTACATCTTACATATTACATCAAAGTCAAGAGCACTAGATAGTCACTCGCGCGCACTGTTGCTACTTTTGTATGATTAATTTTAATTAATATTAGACGAAATAAAATAGTACGCGGCATAAACAAACATTTGCGCGCGTGATTGATAATCGGACAACTAACAAGTACGGAGCGCCACTACGGAAGCCTTTGAAATCACGAGATTATTGTTTAGCAATTGTTACAATCCCAAAGGTAATGAGTCAACTTTTAAAGCGAAATCTTAAAAGTGCATTTTAAGAAAAAAGTTGTCCGTATAAGGTAATCACAATCACGTAAAAGTTTGTCCATATAAAAAAAAAACCTGATTACATCTTTTATATATTTTCAACAATTTCGAGTGTAGCATTGCGGTAGCGAGGTCTACTTTGACAAAATTTAACAAGGATTTAACTTTCGTATAGTGTGCATGATCTTGCAATACGATATCAATTTTAACGCGATAATTTTCTTATGGATTTATTCCATAATATAGCCATAATAATAGACAAAAAAAAATAAATCAAAAATTATATTCAATATTTGAGATGCGCGCAAGTCCTACTTGGTCTGAAACTTATTTTATTGTACATATTATTTATCGTTTGCTTTCGAGTTTTTAAAATTTAGTGCGTATTCTTGAATTTCAAACGATTACCCATAAAACTTGCCACCACAAGGTGCCACCACTGCTGCGTCTGATGACACATCTAATTGAATGTTTACATGTTATTTCTGTCAATTATAAATATTTCATTGTATAATCTTTGCTTACAGTTTGCAGTAAAATGTAATACAAGAACAGTTGTTTGCTGGTCTAGTGCCATCCGGCAATTTGATGCAAAATACTACTTATGGAAGCAGAGAGGTTATTGGTAGCAGCCGGTCTAACTGCAGCCGCGGTAGTCGGAGCATTTGTATTTTGGGGCCCGTCTACTAGCGCTAGTAGCAGTCGCGGCAGATTAGCGGGACTCATTAATCTGGGAAAAACGTGCTTTCTAAATTCCATTCTACATGCGTTAGCAGCTTGTCCACAATTTTTAGTTTGGCTTGATCAAGATTCTTTAGCCAAAGAAACAAGTCTCCGATCAAATCACTATCCACTGTTTTGTCGGGTAATATTCAAGCGGCGCAATGCCTTAATAATAATTAAATTCCCTTATTTGTCGTGTTGCAGTCGTAAATGGTACAAACAAATCTGTCCAAGAAACTTATGCCCCCGCAGCTGTTATAAATGCATTGAAACGATTAGGATGGGTTATACCTTCTGGGGAACAGGATGCCCATGAGCTTTTAAATGTCATTCTCACAACATTGGATGAGGAAATACAAAGATACAGTAGGAAGGTATGTACATGTTTGACACGAGCAAATATTTATTATTGACAATTTAGTCGGTGACATGAAATATTTTTTATTTATATTATTCAACAAGTACTGTCATTTATTTTATATAAATGTAGTGACAGGAATATGAAGATGTTGAAATATTGGGTTTTATAAATGCTCATGGAATCAGATGAATAGACTGTGGTTCAATATATAGATCACTGGCTAAGCTGGAAGGAGCAAAAATGCTATTTGTACGTAGCAGCAAAATAGGCACCACATTATATAATATAATTTCGACAAATTAAGCTCCCTCAAACTTTGCCACTAACAAATAGAGATAAAAAGTTGCAGTAAAATCCAGTAGAAATGAGACGACATTGTGCATTAAATTCTGTCATTATAACATACTCTGTATACATAAATAGTCTTTTACCTCCTCTCCCACTTTATTTTATAATTGCATCCCTAATTTTTTTCGCATGTTTTAGGTAGCTACTAGGCTTACAAATACAGTCTACTGTATTTTTGTATTATTATTTGAAATGTTTTCAAAAAAAACTTCCGAAAAATGTATGCGGTGAGAATGTAAATGCTGAACTGAAGTGTGTGAAATATGATTTGACAATGAAGAAATGTCAATTGTGCAATATGACAGAAAGTAATTTTGATAACATTAGTAGTCGCGTTGTTATTGATTATTACAAGTATGATTAAAGTACCAAAATCATCTACTTATTCTATTTTGAGAAATAACAAAGAAATCTACCTATATATATTTTTTTTGATTCAACGAAGGGGCTCTGTTGTACCTGTCCTTCTTATTGTCTCTAGAGAAATATCTTGGCAAGCTTGACGTATTTTGTCTACAAGTCCAAAACCAAAGTTGTACCAAAGTTTGTGGTATAAAAGATGTTGTATTTTCAGAATTGTTGCGTCGTAATGTCCTAAAGTAAATGCATTTTGTATGAATTCTACTTGTCATCATTAAGGATTCTATTGACGCAGGTTTTACTGGTTCTGATCTCTTCGGCAACACTGAAGCTAATGCGATCACTCATTTCCAATAGATCGAATACGCTAAACATTTTTGCACTTAAAGAAGTAATAGTACGTATTTTCTGTTCGACATTTGAAAATGTGCGACAGAAAGGAGGCATTCGGTTTGAAAAACATTCTCGATACGTGAGTTTTGCTTGTCTGACATTTTTTCGACACTCACGGTAGGTCAGCAGTATATTCATTAGTGGTGGATAATGAGGACATTTTTCTGGTATATAATTAATTAATTAACATACCTACTGTGCACATGCGCGTAATATAAAGTAATAAATACAGTCATTCCGGTAAACCACTTTGTCAGATAAACTATGTATCCGAGCTGTTTGAGAGCTTTGCCAATAATATACAATAATGTACAATGTCGTCTCATTTCCCCTGGATTTTACTGCAACTTTTTATCTCTCCTAGTTTCCGGGTAAATGCGACTCATCTCGGTATATCGAAACGATCTGATGCTACTGTCTCTTGTAGGGAGGTTGCTTGTCTGACGTACTCGGAATAAATTTCATCGGCACGCAAGGTGACGACACGCAAGACAACGAAAGCATAGACTACGATCCGACGGGTAGTGTCTTGTCTCTGAATGATTTAAGTAGACCTACAAGCTTTGGTTACAGAAGTGGGAATGTAAGACATTATCGTTGGATATCCCGATCTTGCCGATCGCTTTTAGTAGCGTCCCCTCCGCCGGCATCGTCGCAGAGCGTGTCTCATCCCTTCAGTGGAACGCTCACAAGTCAATTGCGATGTACCGAATGCGGTTTTAAGGTAATCGTCTCTTTCCACCGTCTTTCCGTCTCTCCTTTACCGTCGTGCTAGTAATCTCGTTCTTTTCTAGTCGAGCGTACGGTACGATAAATTCGAATGTCTTTCGCTGGCTCTGCCGTCGGGCGTGGGCGATCTAGGCTACGGCCGGCACAAACTCCATCAACTGTTGACGAACTTTGTGACCCCCGAAATCGTACCCGATGTCGTATGCGAAGGTTGTAATAAAAATCGGGACCTCGCTAGCGGGCCGCCCATCACCTCCAAACAGATAAAGATCCTTAATTTCGGAAAGGTTTTATTCTCACTTGTTTTGTTCTTAATCATCTCGATAATCGTCGATTCTCTTTTAGTTGCCCGTGTGTTTGTGCGTACATATATCTAGAAACACCTGGCTTTCTAGCGGAATGTCCAAGAGACAAGATTTCGTTCAGTTTCCGATGAGGCTGTCGCTGGCCGCCTACACATTTCTCCAAGCGCAATACCAAAGAAAGATCACCAGTACTTCTGTGAGTATCAATAATAATCTGTTGAATTTTATCGATCCGTTTTTGTCTTGTTGTCGCAGTTTTATACCAGCACGAGCGAAGGCGGTAGTCCGTTATCGAACAGTATGCCCACCTCTTGGAACGCAGGCTCTTTGAGCGACAACGAATGGAGAAACGTTTATCAGCTCGCCGCAGTGATTGTCCATACGGGGAGTGCCCATTCCGGCCATTTTATTACGTACAGACGTGGACATCAAACCGCCAAGTAATCATAATACATATCTTTTGGAAATCAGTTTTCGACCTGATGAGGGGAAAATACTACCAAAATAACACAAATTATTGATTACTTCGACGATAACCTTCAGCAGATCGTTAACTTTCATTGTGTTATCGCACTGTACCTCATGGAATGTCTCAACAAGAACGGACAAATAGCGGTGCCGGCACCTCTGATCTCGCATGACCTTATTATAGTCTCCTTATTAATTAACTATTGCTATCGGAGAGAACTCGGAAATGCGCGATTAAAATTTGCTCGCTGTCCGTTCCTCTGTATCAGGATGCGCAACTTTTTCTCGAAATCTATTGAAGCTAGACTAATTACTTGCGCCTGATGTTTATGTAACGACAAAATCTCAATCAATCATTTAAAAATAACATCATTGCGTTATGCGGAGACTTTGAAAGTTTTCTCTATACGACCTACCGAATCATGAGTTATAGGTGGCTGGTGCCACTTACAGAACCTTGTTGGATATACTCTTAGGTTGGCAAGATTATAACAGCAAAATGTCAATTTCAAATTGGAATAAATGTCACATTGACAAGTGCTGAAATTTAATATTTCCCAAAATTATTCCAATTATTCCGTTTGTTTCGTCAAAAATCGTTTAAGCTTAAAACAAAAAAGACATTTCACTTTTTACTGATTATTTAAATTACATAGTTATTTGGTAATATGGTTTTGTACTATTTAGTTTTGTTATAAACCGAGGTGTCACCTCTATTAAAGATAGGAATCTTGACCGTGCGCGCCACCTGTTTATTAGTAAAAATACTTGGGGATGGTAATTTTATAACCAATGCACAATTTTATGACACACCGCTTTGATAGGTCTAATATAATCTGTAAAGATGAAAATTCTCGAATGTTAAACGATGATTTGTAGTTTAAAAGAATAAAATCACTTGGCTATTGATATTTTTATTTTTAAACTGTATTTAGGTATACCCTAGTGCCCACGTTAATATTAATTTGAAAAATCACTTTATGTGTCGCTATTAAAACAAAGGTACGCTTGTCACTACCCCCTAAATTATCAATGCTTCTATCAATTTGTCTACTATCCAATCATCTATAGTTCCGTATACGAAAAGATACTCGAGTGTTGTAAACATTCAATATATTTGGTGTAATCAGATTTCAAAACATTTCCAAAACGTATCCAAATTATTTATTTTATTTTTTTTTTATTCATTTAAAGATAAAATCACCCATGCAATAATATTTTCTTGATGGGGAAAGTGATGTTGAACAGCTGCCTGAACTGTTTTTTTTTTTCACTCATTATAGCCTGTTGATTCCAACTTTTTATTTTTGTTTATAAACAGTCAAATCAAGTAATACATTTTTTAAAGTACTGTTGACAGTTTAAATATAGAATGGCGCGATGACGATTTCCGGAAAAAAAAAGTTCATTTTGTGTGTAAACAAGATTATGTGAAAGCCAATCAGAAGACTTCTTTTTAGCGCGATTGATTTAAATCACTCCTCCTAATTTTTGAGACTATAGTGGTTTGGGAAATATAAACGTCAAAACTTTTACAAAACTGCAGATTTCGAGAACAAGAAGGAATTTAGAAATTGAGAATTCTTTAAAAATTCTATTAAAATAATCCACAGAAATTAATTGAAAAAAGAAAAATTAATCATTCCGTCTAAAATTCCGCAAGTTGATAGTTATTTACATTGGAGTGCGGTTGGGGTCATTTTTGGCATTGCGAGATGGCCTCGATTGATGGCGAAAAAAAGCGGTAGTCCATGAGTGATGCGTACACACACATGTATAGATTGGTATTCTTTTCAGGTGGTACTACACATCGGACGTCGAGATACGCGAGGTATCCATAGAAGAGGTGTTGCAGTGCACTGCGTACATGCTGTTCTACGAGAAAACGACCAACTTGAGCGTTTTTTAGCCACTATTTTCAGTTGTCGCTTCAATTACTACTGCTGATGGAACTTTTATTATTACAATGTTTACTTATGTATTTCTGCGCGACTTGTAATCATTCCTCGATTTCACTCTGTTTATTCAAAATATGTGTTCATTTAAGCGTTATCAATAATGTTTGTAAATATAATGTTTTTGTTGTGTTTGTATGCAATAAATCTTTAATTACAAATCTAAAACATCAAACGCTCTTTACCACCTCGATCAAAAAATTGAAAGTGTTAAAAATAAAATTATTGATGTAGTAGTAGTATTATTATGGAACATGATGGAGATTTTCGAAAAGTGCGATAGTATATAAAAGTAGTATAAAGTCGAAAAGTACGCATGCTATTTTGCTGGGCGATCGTATGTCAGATATATAATTCGATATACCTTTCGGTTGGCAAGATTGTGAAAGCGAAATTGGCGAAATGTCAATTTAAGTCAGATTTGAATGAGTGTCACATTAACTCGTACTGAAACTATGCAGTAAAAAAAAGGTAATATTTCCCAAAATTATTCTAGTAAAACTGTTTGCTTCATCAAAAACGAAACTATTTGGTCTATTTCACTTCTTATTGGTTATAAATGTTAAGTAGCCGTTTGGCACTATTTAGTTTTGATATAAACGTGACCACCGCTATAGTATTATTTTGACGTATCAATAAAGTAGTTTCCTTGTTCTCAAATGTCATGCAGCTGTCGTTGCTCACCGGAATCTGATACAACAGATATAACATTTAATTCAAAAATTTGAATGATTCATATAAAGCAAACTGCCAAAGTCATCCTAAAAACATTTATCCGACGATTATTACCCTAATAGCCAAATTTAAATTTCCCGCAATTATTCTTAGTAACTTCAAGTTTGAAACATAAAATTACCGACCAGTTGGTATTACATCAATAGTTATTTTAATGCCTTTACGTTGAAATCACTAAAAATTTTGGCGAGGAATTTAAATTTGGCTATTAGGGTACCGTCGGCGTCGTATGAAATTTTGTGAATCAATGATTGATAAATATCCCGAACATGAATATTTTTTTCAATAATATAGTAATATTTACCGACGAATATGTACTTCATTTACTATTGTTGGGTTTTTGAATCTACATGTTTGTAATTTTTTTGATTATTGATAACTTTTAAACCTTTTTATTTTTTTTTTTTTTTTGACATTGTTTATGAGCTCTGTCACTAAAATTTATAGTTTACATTATCTGAAGCTTCGATATAAAATAAATATGAATAGAGAAGAAGCATGAATAAATTTTAATTATCGAATGAAGTATAGTCTTATTTAACATTAACTTTACAAACTTCGTAAATCGTCTTGACAAGATATAATTCGCTTAAGAATCGATTATTAATCTGTTCATATTATTAATAACAATATACAAGAGTGAGTTCTACCGAGAAAATAAATACCACGCTCATTTTACTTCGATTGAGCTATGACAATTCACGGAATAATAAATAAATTCCTTCCCAGTTCCAGTCGCCCAGAATGCAATCCACAGCTTTTCGCAATGTATATGGCAGTGGAGGACTGGGTTTATTCGCTTCTAAAATGGAGCTAATGAGAGGTTAGTATAATATTTGATGTAACGAACCAAAAAAAAATGTTAATTTGAACTGAAATCTAACATTGCAAATACAAATTGTGCTTGGTTTGAAACAGCTTTTAGTTTTCGTTTCTGGTAAAGCATCTTTCCCATTCGCAATGTGCCAAATACTCAAAGAAAACTTTGACTTTATTTTTAATTTTAATTATTTAAAACTTTATTGTCGCTGCACTCCTAGTTACTACTTTCACCTAAATAGGGACTTGATCAAGCAAAAGACAGCGCTTTTATTTTATTAATATAGGTATTTAGACTTTATTATTTTTAAATTTTGTTAAAATGTTTGTTTAAACGCACACTTTTTTTATGTGCCCCAACTACAAAAAAAAATTCTAGATTTTTATGACAAAAGTTATAAACAAACATCATAAAGATAGAAAACATATATACTCACATACACTGTAATTTATTGACATTTTGCTTAAACATGAATTTTGGGAAATATGCAATAAAAGACATCACTTAATATTGGGTTTAACAAGTTCACAAACTATCTACTTAATTAAAATAAAAGTGTTTATAGTTTCTTTTCCAGTTCTTGTATCTGCAGAACGAGATCCCCTTTCCGATTAATCTTCTTCAATTGGTCGGGATCTGGTTTTACTAATTCTCCTTTCCGCAGCTTCTCTTCCAACACTTCTACTTCTCTTAATCGTTTCTTCAAATTCCTTAATTTTTTAACTGGATCAGTGCTTTCTTGTGTCGAATGTGGTGTTCCCTCGGTAATTAAAAGTTGGTCTACTTGCTTTGTTACATTCTCCACTTCCACTTCTGCAACATAAAAATACCAAAGCTGAGTACATGTACTCGAATCTCTTAGCATTACTACTTGTGGTGGGCTTCTTTTTTTTCTTAGTTTTCTCCTTTTCGTCATTATTTATAAAGAGGCCCGGTATTGAGTGATGCGGATTCACACCAGGTGGTAAAGTTACAACGGGTTTTAGTTGCCGGCTCACAAATTGCTTTCCTTTGCTCTCATACAGGGGTACCTCTTCTTGTGGCACATAACCTTCCTTTACGCGTCTCGGTTTACGCCAGCTTCCGTCCGGTCTTTGAGAGGCAGGTATGTACGTGTCGCCTTAGAACACACCACTATGTTAATATTCAATTTCCAACTTTAACAAGTCATATAAAAGATCGTGAATGATATCGTACCATTTTCATCGCGCACATTCGTCGACATGTTCTTTTTTATGGTAAAATAATAATATACCTATGTTTTACGATCAGTACTATATCATGGTTTCTTATTGATATGGATAATAAATAAATCACAAAGAGCAGGAACAAATACACATATTGTAAATTTGAAACACGATAAAAAACATTTCGTCTCAGCTGTTTGTATTGTGTATATTGGTAGCACAAACGCAAATGTTGATAATTAGAATTTGTTCACCTTGCAGTTGGCAATGGGCAACGATGTAGATATGAAAGAAATGAAAACGGTGAAACTCGCAGCCACAGAATAAATTAAACAAAAATAATACAGGGTATCGCAGGATTGGTGTGCAGGCTCCAGATATGAATTGCTGTAATTATGTTATGTGCAGTAGCAGACAGTAGTAGAGATGTCAACAAGAATGGACAAATGTTTTTGCTGCAAGAGTATTGGAGAATATTTGACAAACCCAGAAATCATCACATCAGCCCCGGTCCTAAAGTGTATGCTCATAGATAATATACCGTGCATTATGTGATATCGACAAAGGTAAGGAATTTTCTCCCTAAAAAGGCGTTTTTCTATTTTTATTCCTAGCTGAGGAGTGGAGTAATTTCTCTTGAAACACTAAAGCAATACACAATTCAACTACTAGGCAAGCACTAATGATGATGAGGCATGTGTAAAGTAAAATGAGAGGCTAAAGACAGATATTCATCAAGTTATCGTTTTATATTATTGGATCTTAAAATTTGAGAAACCAGTAAGTGTGAAAAGGAACCGAATGTAATAGCTGATACAAAGCAACGAAGAATTATTCATTTACAAAGGGTAAGAAATATTCTATAAAAACAAGTATGTAATCTGGTGGTATTTTTTTATACCAACTTTAGGGTACATTCCCATGGGCAGGAGTATGCAAAATGTGTACTATTGAAAGTGCTGGAAATACTTTTATTCTTTTAAAATAAAATTTCTTCCTATTATATTTGTGTCGGCCAGTTCCAATAGGTTCCCAACAATATGAATGTTTACGTTTTCCTTCTCATTGGTTTCTCTTTTGTGTATCAAGTAAAAAAGTTTGTTTGGTGCCACAATGCGCCACTGACTAATAGAGACGTTAGTATTTCATACATTTATTATAATTATAAAAAAATATTGTATATTACATAAGAATGAGAATGTATGTAATACATTTTTTTTTATATCAATACACCGCACTGTATAAATAAGTACGTGACATTTTAGAGTAACTTTTTAAAGTTTAGGTTCTAAATACATAGGGCTTTCAAACGCGGCAGTAATTATGTACCATCCAGCTTCTCAACAAGACTGTGATTTTGTTTATTATTACGCATATAAAATTCTAATTATTAACAATAAAAACCATTATCAACTGTGCGACGATGTCGATTTCTCCAAACAGTCTTCATTTAAACTTTCGTCGTCTTCGTGAACTAACGTTTCGTCTTTGGTTGTAAAATGTATTGTCCTGTAATAGATCAGACAGATCAAAATAAATACCATGCCTGTAAATATAATAAATATTGCAACATGTGCATGTCTAGGAACTCCAAAATTTATTTTGCCACTCGCCAAGTGACCACTAGTCTGGCGGTAAATTTAAAAAGGATACCATGGAAACTGCAGAAAGTGAGGTTAAATGACATGATATCCAAAAAATTATTTGAAAAAGTTGCTTACAATTCTGTATACAAATTTTTGTAATTTATATTTTAAAAAAATAAAAATTCATAGTCTTGTGTCAAACTGTTATTGGTTAGAACGAGCTCAAAAAAGATGGCGATTGCTACCTGCAAGTTGACACATGTTCTTTTATCAAATGTTTAGAGGTTATAACAACTTCGAAAACTGTCAGAAGGTTGTCAAGAACGACAAGAGCTAATCTTGGGAGAGCTCGACTTTTTATTGGCTAAAAAGAACTCTAGGAAGATGGCGGTTCTGCGCCAACAAAATCCGTCAAGTGTCCGTCCTTGGTCATACTGAAGACGTACATTTCAGTTTTTGCTGTGTTAACTATGCAAAAAATTACAAAATTGTTTGGGTATCAACCAAATTTAGAAACATTGAGCCGCCAAAAACAAATTGTGATTTTTAATTTTTTTTAAGTATGCTTACAAAAATTTGCATTAGCAATTTTTTCAATCAACTTTTTTGGATATCATGTCATCTAACCTCACTCTCTGCAGATTCAGGGCATAATTGACGCGTGTCAAAAAAATTTTGGAGTTAATAATAATAATAAAAGAAAAAAACCATATGTTGCGATATTTATGCCGGTTACTGTATGAAAGAACGAATGCACCTACAGAGCGATAAACAGAACGACCATCTGCGTTCCAATAGTTAGGTAATATATGGCAGAAGGTAGCGTATGAATGGTGGCGTTGTAGATTTGAGAATATAACACTCCGGAGACGACTGGAACGGCATTATCCGCTACGGCTAAAATAGAGAATACTTTTCCTGGGAACAGAAAAAAAAAAAAAACATGATGCGTTAATGTGGGAAGAAGTTGTAGTAGCAGTATAACTCACCTCTCTCCGGTGCCGGTATAATTTTGGAAACCGTCGATCGAATTACCGGAGCTACGATTGGGCCGATGGCGGCGAACGCCCCTCCCACATACAATAGCCATCCCACTTCCGCGGTGGCGTAAAACACCCTCGCGATGGAATGACAGACGGCGCCGAGCATCATGATGCAAGTGTCTCGCCAGTGAAAATATTTACTCAGCAACGGCACCGCGCACAATAGAATCACTCCTTGCAGCGCCGAGACGTACGTCTTGAAATTACTGAAAGCGTCAAAGGTCCACTTCAGTACCAGTTGGACGTAGAGGTACATCATTGGTTTCTCGTCCCTCTGGAATGTATAAAAAGCCATGGACAGGATCAGAATCAGGAGGTAGAATCTGCGCCGGAACGCTCTCCTCTTGAATACCGTGGTGAAGGTTTGGAACACGTGATCGCTGTCGAAGAAATCTGTGATTACGTTGTCCGCCTCGCTGAGCGGTCTCTGTTTCTCGTTGGTCCTCCATTCTAGACGCAGGAACGTGTACAGTATGGCGAGGAAAAGCATGCTGGCGTTGATCGTAAACATTATAGCGTACGATTTGTTGGTGGCGTTATATAAGACTTTACCTAAACAAGGTTTTAGAACAAACATACGATATAGTATTTTTCTTTTGGTTTTTTCGAATTTTATGAATAAAATAGTCTAGTACTATCCTTCGTTGTAATGAAACATTTGCCACTTCACATGTGTAGTATACCATTCACTATTTCTCAAAACTGTTTCCCACCTACGTCGTTTTGACATTAATTTATCGAATAAAATTCACTATTGGCAAAACTCTCACGTTATTGGAAATGATTTTTCTCTTTTTTTTTAATTTGTAAATTAAAAAAGAGAAAGTTAGAGACATTATCTTCGACAAAATGATGAATCGAGGATGTCAAAAATTATCCAAAGTATTCGACATTATAAGGCCTGTCTTGAATAGTGAATAAATACACTGAGATCGAGAATGATTGTCCTGGTCCTACACTACTTTCCGCGACACGCAAATCAATATTTTCATCCAATCATTGTGATGAAATTAGTAATACAGCGTTTCCCTGAAATTTTGACAGCAAAATTGACACATGTTCTACATAGCCGTGAGTTTCGTGTTTGCCTTCTTTCAGCATTCATTCTTACATACATATATGTCATAACAACGTGTTATAGTTTTGACAATTAAGGAAATAATTTGACATAAACAGTTCTGAGAAATAGTGAAATACATTTGGCAAAAGAGGAAAATCAAAAGAAAAACACTCTATATTATATTGGTATGTACTAAATATAGTCTATGTCGCATACCTACCTATCGCAATGCCCGTCGGCATCGTAACTAAATAACAGACTTCCACGATGGTAACCCTGAGGGTGCGGCTTTCTTTTGATGAAACGTCGGTAATGTAGGAAAAAGCCGCCGCAAAAATCGCCACGTCCGCTCCAGTTATCGTCATGGGCAACGTGGCCGTGTAAATAATATATTCCACTGGCCACGTCTCTTGTAGAGCGTTCACGATTATCATAACGGAATAGTAAAATTTACCGCACAAGCCTAGTAGAAGCGGTAATTTTCTGCCTCTTCTGTCTGCCCAAGCGCCCATAAAGAACGCCAATATTATTTGACCGACATGTCCGGCGATATCATTCCATTGGTGAAAATTTGATACTGTTACCTGCACAATTACCAAAATTTAGATTTCCTCTAAATATTCTTAGTAACTTCAACAGAAAGATATCAAAGTAACTAGTAATCTAATATAAAATCATTGGTAAATTTCGTGTTTCAATGTTGAAGTTACTAAAAATAATCGGGGGAAATTTAAATTTTGTTACTAGGATACTGTTGATCATTTGTGTTATTGTTAAATGCCGTTAAAGGTAGAAAAGAAATAATTTCAGAATAAAGTGGCGGGGAGTATTTGCAATAAATTCTTTTTAAATTGAATTGTTAAATATTGGTAAAACTTAATGTTAATGCAAAGTAGCGTTTTTTTCTTTGCCAGGTAAGAAAAAAATCAGCGGCCATTTTGTTTTGTACATTATAATTTATTTTATGTGCGTCTATTATTTCTATTCTACGATTTGAAATTTAGATGAGTGTTTCGGAATTTAATTTTTTTAGTCTTCTTCTTGAATGTTAGAGTGTATTTTCGTGTATATGGAAATGATTTTATACTTAATGCTTGAACATACACATTTCGCGCTCAATGCACAAAACAAAATGGTAGAAGGTCACCAAACACACTTTTCCTAAAGAGCTACTTATTAGTTTACTACTTTAGTTAATGTAAAGGTTAATATTTCGTGAACTGGGATATAATAACGTTTACAGTAAACAGCTGTTTCTTTTTTCAATATCACGATAAAGTTTCAAATTGGCACCAAAAAGAGTGCATCCTAAAACAAACATGTTCAATTATCGAACGCAATTATGTGCTATTCTTTCTGTGACAACTGCGAACCTAAGGGCACACTTTTGCACCAACATACCAGTACGTATTTCGAAGACACCTTGATATTACTAATAATTGCGGCATGTTCAAATATTCGTTATTAGGGTCCAACTTTTTACCTGTACTTCTTTATTGATTTCCGTGTGTTCGTCTGCAGTCAAGTTATCGCAGATAGTCGTATTTAATTGGTGGTTTACTATGCACGCTTTGTGTACGAAAAAAGCCTGTTCCACCACGGACGTGATCATAAAGGCCATCATATAGAACGTCATTGATGGTTCGACAGTTATCAATTTTAAATACTTTTTCAATCGGATTCCCCATGTTTCTGGCGGCATCTGGAAAGATATTAGAGTATTGATTACGGTTTATTCCAATAATGTATTTCGATGTAATGTAGATAACCTATGTTTATTTTTTGTTTTAATAGTGTTGATGCTTTAGACACAGTTATACATGCACTAGAAAGAGTCGGTGCTGTAGACACTTTTTTTTTTCTCAGAGGTTATGTTAACTCAATTGATGTATGATTAGGTATATTATATTGATTTGCTACATTTCCAAAAATGTTTAACGTACATATTTATAAGTTACAAGCTTTCCAAACCTTTTTTATTTTTTTTTTCTTATTGCGACTCTACGTTATATGTAGATAGTTTAACGAACACCGCGTGTTTCAAACAGCATTCGTTTGATTTGATTTAACCATTACCGCGTATTACAATAATCTCTCAAGTATTTGTACTTGCAACATTGTAAGCATCAGTTGATAGTAGGTACATAGTTTATTAAGTAATTTATTCACGATGCTATAAACTTTTAGTATTTGTTTAGGTAACAGATAATTATCTATGTACAATTATGAATTGTAAAATAGAAATAACTTACGTCTTTTAAGTTTATTCTTTAATATAATTGAATTTTTTAAACTAATCACACATATATACCTAATATTAGTGGGATATTATGTATGGAGAATGCAAACTTATATTTAAAATACGCAAAGATAAACAGTATACAGTATAATTAGGGATACGAGTAACGATACCTACAATAAAATAATCTTTTTAGTCTTGTAATCCTATATGTTATTGACATAAATATAATATTCGGGTTTATTTAAACTGTAACCATTACTGGATGATAATTTGATAATGCGTGGTACAGCTATTGTATAAGCACTATAATCACATCTAAGTATGCCTGCACGAATATGTAGAGGTACAGTGGTAGTCCGAATTAATGTCTCTGCTTATGGCGGAAAGGATGCCAAAACTACGGTCCCTGGGGGTCGTAGACAGTTCGGCTTCTAACTTATACTTATAGAGAGCATATTATCGTTTACATACAGTAAGTACCAATTCGTTAGTAATTTACCATCATAGAGCGAAACATTAGTTACGGCCACCACTGTACAGCACTATGATGAAAGCGAAACCGATTTTCAAAACAACCGACGCAATATTAGGTTCAATTTTAGCAGATAGTGTATATGCGACTATATCTGGGATCCAATATAATTAACTACTTATTCACTACTTTAAGTTACGTAATAATAAGATAGCGTTAGTATAGAAAAGAACGGAGACATTTGTGATGCAGTATGAAATTTGTTAAAATAGATTTACCAATAATCAGCTCGTTTAGTAGGAAAGTTTTATTCGACTTGATATAAATATTTACGTTTACGTGATCCTGTCTGCGGGGGGTCAATTGTTCTTGTTCGGACATTTCGCGCGTGTTCATCAAAGTGCTTATGTATGGATATATGAATATAGCACATACGATACGGTTTCATCAACAGTCTAAAACTAAGTAATACTTTCTACAATTATCCAATCGAAACAAAAAAAAACGCTTAGCGCAACAATTTCAATTTTTCAATAGCTAGCGCATATTTTGGTAATACATATTCGTTGTCCACTTTTACACTGCTTACCCGAACAAATAGACTGGACTGACTGATTAGAGTAATAATCACAACTAATAGCTAATACTGCATTTATTATTACATATTCGCTAATTGTTATTGTTGTTATTAAATTATCAGTCATGGTGCTTTCCGCGTTTCTACAGCTTCTTTTTACGATATGTAATAATAAAGTATAGCTATACATATAAGATAAAAGGTATTATATGTAAAATCATTTCTTGTACTTTTAAGTTGTATTTTTAGAGAAAACATATGGCAACAATGATTAAATACCTTTTGTTATCAGTTGGTGGTACCACCAATGGACGATACACAATGTCTAAACAACTTTTTCTACCTACTAAAACGTGGAAGTAATTTTATAGACCTATATAGAAGTGTTTATGTGTATGTATATGTATGTATGCATTAGACATCGAGAAGGTTAGATAAAATCAAACAATGCCTTTTACGCAAATTAATACATGACGAATCTAATATATGTATAAATGGAAGAAATTTTTCAAAATTTTCTTTCTAATAGAAAGAATGCTTATTTGATCTAATGTCCAATAATAAAAAGAATATGTATTATGACATTACATGAAAGAATTTAAATTATATTATTATTTCGACTTAACCGCGCCGCATTGGTTTTAATCATGGTAATTTATGAGCGTATATTTGGTGTACATTATTATTATCAGTATTTTTGATTGCAATCGTTATATGATTTATGCAATTTAATATATAGTGAAGTATTTGACGTTTTTATTTACTCCAACTACTATTTTTTTTTCTTTCTTTTTTAACCGTCATTTTATACATTTAAATATTTATTTATATTTTTATAGTATAAAATATTAAATGTTACAGCCACTAACCTTACCTTTTACACAATGCACCTTATCAAGGTTCATTAAATGTCTTTAAAACTGCAGGGGTAATTTAAAACTAATAAAATACCTAAAATAAATAAATAAAACAAGTAAATCATGTAGATTAAACGGATGTGTGTAAACTAATTTATATAGGTACGAACGGTACGAATGTAAACAATAACAAACTCCCATATTGGGAGGCTGTTGCTTGAAGTCAACGTTCAGTTAGGCTTAGAAATTTAGACTTTGATCTATGATTTTACAATTTTGTATGCTGTAATTAGAAATTTTTGTAAAATATTTTGAGATGAATCAATATTTTTCTATTTTAGTTTTTTCAATCAATTTATTATTTTGTCCACTTTATGACAATATGCTTGCTTGCAACTTGCTTCAGTTTATTAAAAAAGAAAACATTTTACGCCTAGGTCGGGAAATCAATGTTTTTTTTTATTTATTTTCTACAAACCTATTCCGCGGAATAAATTTTCGCGTGATTCAGAAATGTTTTCTTTTGTACAGCATGCTCCAAAAGTAAGTAAACGTTTATAATGCTGCAATTTAATCTTTTCTAACTAAAACGTGAATTTAATTCATCCAAGGCGGTGTCGCGTAATTGTAGGATTATTTTAACAAAAGCTGTTTATTATTTATCTCACTAAATAAACATCTGTTGAGAAACTGTTTTATTACTTTAACATGCATTTGTGAAAATAAGTGATTGAGTTTTTATTTATAGGCACACATGAAGCAGCTTATTTACCATGTTCAAATCACTACCTGTCAGCATCAGTTACTTGAAAGAATTCAGGATGGAGCCAACCAGAAAAGAAATGATTCAAACCTGTGTGAGTGTGATGGAATCTTTAATTTGTCTAGATGCTGTTTGCACTCGAGGCTAGGCTGAACAATTTTAAGCAGTCGTAAGATCTGTTTTTTTTTCCTAATTATGTTATTGCTATTTTTGTTAATAAATGTTTAAAATTTAAACATGTTATAACTTTTAAAGAAAATGAATCAATCCAGCTATCACCTGCCAAAGTTTGTCGGAAAGCTCGTAGAACACCCGGTATGTACGTTTTAATTAAATAAATAAAATTAATCGTGGGAAGAATATACATAAATAAAAATATCATCAACTATTATACTTCCTGTGTGTCGTGATATGGACCGAGCGCTGCCTTTATTATTGAATGGGTATTCATTTAGGAAAGGTTAATAAACTTCCTTCACAATGAATTCGATCATCTCTACATCGTAAGAGTAATTTTTTTTTTATTAATACTTTATTATTTATATTTACGCAAGTACTATGTGTGTGTGTGTTTGTGTGTCGGTGTTTGGTTTATAGGTTTTTTGTCGTGACGTTAGCCACTATCGGACCCCTTATTACAGCCTATTCCCTATTTCCAATCGATATTTGTTTTAGCGAGGTGTGTTATGAGAGAGGTAAGAATAAATTATTTATTTGGATGTAAGTAATTTTATAATTTCCAATTTTTCGCCACAATATTTACGATTTCCGGCACGTTTGTAGGCATGGAAATCAATAAATCGCTCCATTTCTCTCCCATCGATCCCTGCGACAATTTCTACAAATTCTCTTGCAACGGTTGGATCTCCCATGCGGAAAGGCCTCCCTTCGAAGTGTTATGGAATCACTGGAACGAGGTGGCGCACAAGATCAACGCCAAACTGCGGAGAATACTCGAAGATAGACTACCAGCTACGGAAACGTTGCGCAAAGCCAAGTTTATGTATCTTGTATGTTTAGACTCGAAGCGGAATTATTTAGACGAACTGTTGTTGTTCTCCCGCGCCATGGGTGGATGGCCATTGGCCGGGGAACGTAAAACACCGGACGTGTATGAATGGGCGAAAAAAGTGGCGGAGATTACCAGATTCGGGAGTAGTTCGCCCCTTGTAAGACTCTTCGTAGATGTGGATTACAAAAATACGTCAAAATACACTATGTATGTAAGTATAAATATAAATCCAAGATCGATCTTTCAAATCGCGATGCGTTGCGCTTGATTTGATAATCATCAAAAACAAACATCAAATATACCGTAACTGTCAAAATGTAACTAGAGTATAGGAAAGAGCGGCCGCTTTAAAATAGAAACAGGCATACAGCCGTAATATCGTTTCAGCTTTCTTATCGCACGTTTATTTTATGTGTAACGGACGCGGATTATTTATCTAGTAATTTTGGGGTGGTCAGCCTAAGTACCCAACCGAAATTCGTATTACCAGGAATACGCGAAATTTCAACATTCCTGCGAAAAGAAACTGTTGCAAAATGAAATTAAATACTTTTTCATTATACCTATTGGAATTTCAAGTTTCTCTAACTAAAGTTAAATTTTGTCGACTACTGTATAATTTAACGTTAAAAATAAACTAGTAGGCGTTTATATTATAAAGGAACGGAAAAAGGTCTACACTACGCGTAACATATGTATGCCGTTTATTGGTATTTGTCTTTACTTTTATATATTTTTGTTTAGACGATAAAAGAATAGCTCGGTAATAGATATATCTTAGCAGATGTGTCACAGTAGTGTATGAATAGTTACTAATAAAATGTTACTGACGCTTAGGCCACAGGTTTCCACTACCGTGCGGAACTGCGCGGACTGGAGCGCTGAAAAACTCGCTAATGTATAATTGAAAATATCGCGATGTTCACTACGCCGCACGAGAGATACGCATTTGAGCAGATGCCGCTCAAACCCTCCCATTCCAACTTCGCGCGATAATCGAAACTTGGCGTAATCCGTGGTCAAAATGCACAAAATCAAGTTCTTCCGCAGTCAATCCGCACAATCTGTTAATATTTTAAGGTAAAATGATTTCAGATCCAACCTGGTGACTTGGTCATGCCGAGTTATATCCTGCAGCAAGCGGAAGTTCACGTAGAACAATTGCTTCGATACAAACGGTGGATCGCCGACACCGTGCGCTATATGTATCCGAAGAGATCCTTACCGAAACTAAACGACGACATCGATGATATGATAACCCTGGAAATCAAATTGGCAAAACTGTCGGCTAATAACAGCGGCAAACGTACTATGAAACTGCGAGACTTGAACGCTAAAACCAACATGGATTGGTCGGATGTGTTCAGGGTGCTTTTAAACGGTAGCGGGGTACAAGTCGAACTGGACGACTACGTGGTCGTCTCCTACTACAGCTATCTGCTTCGTTTAGTTCAACTTGCGCGAAAAATCAGTCCGAATATTTTCGGTATGGTATAATGAATGGTGAGATTCTGTGGAAATCTGTGGCGCCTGTAAGGTTTTCTATAAGTTTGTAACCCCATTCATAATACGTGCTTACAGCCTTACAGTTAAAATTACAGACACTACAGATATGCATAGAATCCACCATAAGATGCATGCACTTGATATAATAATAGAGATTTTAATTTCTTGCACTCCTAGCGAATTACGTCACGTGGCACATAATTCAAGAGTTATCCAGAGACACGTCCGCTCACTTGAGATACTTAAACTTTCAAATAAATAGTGCGATTTTCGGCATCGAACAAGATTATCCCACGGAATACGAATGCGCCGCCAAGGTTGCTAAATATTTCAATTTCGCTCTGGCCGCGAAGTACGCAGAATCGTATACGGTGAGAGAGAGCGCGGATTACGTCGCCACAATGACGACGGAAATCAAAAACGAATTTCTGACGATATTGAGACAGAACAGGTGGTTTAGCAAACAAGGACTGCGCGGCGTGATCCAAACTATTGAAAACGCTAGCGTAGTGGTTGGTTTTCCGACATGGGTTAGGAACGCCAGTGCTGTGGAAATGTTTTATAAGGACGTAGGTTGAATATATCTCACATATCTTGAAGTTTAACTTTGATTGAACGATTTGATTATTTCCAGATTCAAATTACTAACAATCATTTCTTGAACGTCTTACATCTGAGAAAGAATCTAGCGCGCAAAAACTTTCAAAAATTATTATTAACAGACGTCGATATCAAGTGAGTATATTAAATGTTAAATACCACACACATTTTAGTTATGTCTGTTGTAAAATTATCGGTATTCCAAGCTCATATTTATACAAATGTATAGATATGGAGGTACTGCAATGATTAACACAACCCATATTCTATAATAAGAAGTATTTATTTCCACATTTACAGTCTAATAAAAGTAAATTAACACTACTAACAACGCCAACTAATAAATAACTAAGCATTACTAAAAACACTTGCTAAACTAATTCACTTAAATACTACTATTTATTTTCACCGATTTATTTATTTCGCACGTAACTCTCACTTCGGCTTCCGCTCCAATAGCGCTCTCCAAAACAAACTGATGGCTTATTAAAAACGAAATGTTTGTTACTACTCTTTGTGTAGATAGATTATGGCTTTTTTTTTGGCGATAGTTCTTTTTTAATTGGTATTATCGTCTCCAAGAGTATCAAATGAAAATTTAATTTAAAACGTCAGTCCGCATGAATTGCACACGTTCTAATTTAACGAAATTTATAGGTGGCCTCAGAACCTCTTCGATATCAATGGATATTATAATCAACTGCAAAACACTATAAGTAAGTTTATTTAAATACCACGGATCTTTTTATTTATTTAAATCTTTGGTTAATTCCCATTCTTCGATTACAGTAATCTCTTTAGGACTACTCGAGAAACCATTCTTTAGCCCTGACAGTCCTAGGTGGGTATAAATTGAAACGTAAATATGTTAAGAAAATGTATAACTTCATTGTTTACTTTTTTCTTATCCGATGAGTAGCGTCCTTAATTATGGCGCCTTAGGTAGTCTCATTGGACACGAATTAGTGCACGCTCTGGATACTTTAGGTGATAACGCAAATCTCGCACTTACTACATCAATTTTTAGTATCTAGATGTTGTAAAAGTTCTTTTTGGAGGTTAGGTGGACAAGCAGGTAATTCCAACATTAAAGGCTGGACTGGTTTGGACGCTAAAAAATATAAAAACAAAATAGCGTGTTTAAAGCTGCAATATGATAATTTTAATGTTAACGGGCAGCAAACGATTACAGAAAACATTGCGGATAATGTAGGTATTGAGCTAAGTTTTAGAGCATATCGTCGCACAACTAAAGCCGGCCGCAATGTTCAAATTCCTTTCCTAGAAAAGTACACTCAGGATCAAATGTTCTTCATAAGCTACGCCCAGGTATAATATATATATGATATACAGTAGACTAGTAATTATGTGGAACGCTGAACATAGAAAAAGAGTTTTATTAAATAACTATATATATTGTGTGAAATAAACATTTTCAATATATAAACTAGCGGTAAGCAAGATAGACGAAAAATACCATTTTATAACGATTAGGCATATTCGTGCTTATTCGCCTCATGAGTAGGGGTTCGTGCTATCTGCAGATAGAGTAAAATACTATCTGAACTAACGACGACATTCCTAATATGAGAATATTTTCGGTGTTATGTAGTTCACATAATCGCGAATTTACTGTATTCCATGTAAATATTTTGTTCACGAAGAAGAAATGAAGAATTAAAGGAAGAAGAAAACCGTTTTATGATTACAGATGTGGTGCGAACTGCATGGAAACGAAGACTTCTCAAGCGAGGGAGAACACGCTCCCGTTCAATATAGGGTGCAAGGAGTCGTCAGCAATAGCGGGTATTTTCATAAGAGCTACGCATGTGTTGGTGTTGATAATGATAGACGAAAGTGTCGGTTGTGGTGAATACAAGTTATTTTCCTTCACAACTACAATTACACTGGATATAAAGGAAAAGAACTGTTACATACGTAAACCTCATTTGTCAAAATAAAATATGAATAAAATTTTCATGAAGAGATTGAATATTATTTTACAATAATTCGTATAAAAACTAAAATTTTTCCGATAGAAATGCATTTTTTTTAATTTCAATTTATATACACAATTCTATATAGAATCGATAATCTTCTCTTCCTTATCCTTGCTGTAATCCATAGTGCGTTCTCCCATTGTATTTCTATGTGGTTTGCATGGGTTTTGAGTTTGGATGTTTCGAGTTACAACTATAACCATAGAATAAACAGAAATGGCAACAACTATTTTTATTGTCCGGGAGTCTCATTTTAAGGAAATAATGATTTTATATTTCGTTTTGGAATGTTCCCGGAATATGGTGTGTAAAGAAAGGGAGCGTTCTCTTATGTTGGAAAGGTCGTTGACCTTACGTCTTACATTTATTGAAATAGAAATTTGTAATATTTTATTTAAAATTTTAACTTCAAAATATGCAACGTTTCAAATTTACGTAGAAACTTAATAGATTTAACGTTACAAAACAAAATGGCGATTTCGATTTTGTGCAAAAATCCTGCGATAGCCTGTTACCATTTCTGTTTATTCTGTGCTATAATCACAAATCGGCTTATGCCAACTTGATATTTCTGATTTATAAGTATTTTTTTTAAAATAATTACTAATCGTTTACATAATTTAGGTATAATACAAATTGTGAAAATTAGTATAAATTCTTACAACATTTTGCAAATAGACCTGTCAGTGTTAATATATTGGATATATTATCTCTGGTGTTAAGTTGTTGGGTGGTATTCCTGCTAATTGGCGATGTTGTCTGTCATTTTTGTGTTTGATTGACTTTTGACAAGATCGGAAAGTATAAACTAGAGATTTATTCGGATCTCGACTGACTTTATGGTGACAAATTGAAACGATGAGCGGGTTCAGTTATAACAATCTGCAATTCAACAAACATAAAGGTAGTCATAATGCGGTACCGCCGCCACCATCAAGCGGCATCAGCAAACAAGGCTACTCGACAATGAACGCAATCAGTCAGAATGCGTTGTCTGCCGCCTGGGGTGGCAGCCGCAAACGTGCTGTTACGGAAGACGAGTGAGTTCCGCGGGCGCTCATAAAGAACAGGCTGTATGTGGATGTTGCAGGTACTTTGAGGAGGATGATGAAGAATCGACTCCTGCTTTGGCTTATATACCTGCACCTGGTAGTCCTACGCGAATACCGGAACCTGTCCATCAGGATGACGACGATGATCCATTAGATGCGTACATGGCAGGAATTGAACGACAGGTATATGAAGAAAAGCTTAAATAATTAACTGAAAAAAATGCCACCATAGTGGGCTTATGCTCTATTGTGGCAAGTATTGGCCATACATTGATACTTGTCACAACAGTTCACTGTACTATGTGCCTTAGGCCGCAAGATAATGCAGGTTACTGTGACATAATCGCAATGATCTTTTAATTAATGCTTCTTGTTCTATAATAACAGTGCAACACCTTTGCCGTTATTCATTTGTAGTACAGCACTATTGGTTCCAGTGCTGAACTATAGCCGTACAGGTTCAGTTGAAGAGAACAAAGCTTAGGTATTTGGTAAAATCACTTCTGTGTCATTATATTAGAATAATATTAGGAGGTGAGCTTTTGAATATAAAAGACACTTGACAAATGCGAAGTGTTTATTATTTTTCTATGTGACCTAGTGATCTTCAACCATGTATTATTGTGTTTTGAAGTATAAATTAATTTTATTCTTGTTCCTATATGAGGAAAATTCTTACCTATACCTGGATATCAAAAGAAATCCGCATTAGTGTGCCCATAATAGTACTTATATAAAAAGAATTAGTTTCATATGGGCTTGTACAATTTCTGACAGTGAAATGAATTGCCGTCGTTGTCAACGACAGCAGAAATTACGGAACTCTTCTTCATCTATTGCACTTATCTAATAAAATATCAAAATAATACGAAAATCTGTAAAAAGGTAAAAAAAATAAACACAATGAAATAATAATATAATTTATACTCAATTTAGGCTTTGACATATGTATTATTTTTATTGTCCATATAGAAATGGGACCATTTATTTCTTTTTATTTTAACAATAATAGTGGTAATGATATCTGTAAGGTCACATGAATAAGACATCTTGATAAATTTTACAGATACAAGTACATAATATAAGCCTTCAATAGATATGCCTTTTATAATTATCAACAGTTTACTGGAAAAAAAAATACTGTCAATACTACGCACCTACCTAACACAATGGGGCAAGTGTGTAATCGGTAATCGTTCTGTATTTCATATATTAATAGCATTATCCTTTAGTTCGGCTAAGAGTGAGATTCTATACTGATGCCTACAAGATGTGTAAACAAGTTAGGAGGGTGTGCACTTTTATTTGTAAATAGAAAATATTAATAATATTAATCTGTGACAAAAATAAAACAGTCTTATAAGAAATACTTTGAAAATTATTGAAAAATGTTCTATAATCGTAATATCATCAATAAATGGTAAATTTTGGTCAGTAACTATTTCAAATTTAGCATCTATGCAAGTTGTCAGTGTAAAATGATCTATTTATTTTTACAAATTATTTAATACTTAATAATTATCTTAATGTTTTTGTAATATCACGCAATTATTAAATAATCCTACTAATGTAACTCAAACACCAACTAAAAATCATTAAATGATCACTGACATACATATGTGACACTGGGCGAATGCAAAAATCGTCAGTTTTTTATTGACCAAAGCAGTTGTGGCGTGTTAGGATACAATTTGAAACACACACTCACAAATATGAAACTCAAATGTTGAATTCTTTTAGGGATTTTTCATCATATAACACAAAAATGAAGAACATTAAATCTTTTTTTTTTGTACAACTAGTTGAAGGACCCGACCCTATTAGTTTAGGCAAAATTCAGCATTATTTTACACAATTAATTTAAATGAAGGGAAAAGTTGTTCACTTGTAATCTCTGAGGGGAAAGTATATGTCGGTTGGAATTCTTCTGATTTAATATTTTAAAACCGAACATTTCGTGCAATATTTCAGATGAAGAACGAGAGCGAGTGCTCTAAGTCTCAAAAAGCTGCCGGCATAAGAAACGATCTAGAAGAAGAGGACGACGAAGAATCGTACTATCGTTACATGGAAGAGAATCCGAACGCCGGTCTGGCGCCGGTCGAAGACGACACTCCAGAAATCGAGTACGACGAAGACGGCAATCCCATCCCGCCGGATCGAAAGAGGATCATCGATCCACTGCCGCCCATCGATCACTCCGTCATCGATTATCCGCCGATGGAGAAGAATTTCTACAAGATGCACCCGGAGATACGGGCACTGACGAACGCCAAGGTGCAAGAATTGCGCAGAACCTTAGGCATCACCGTGTCGGGCGATTCTCCCCTTAGTCCGGTCTGCTCGTTCGCGCACTTTAATCTCGACGACAAGCTGCTGAAGGCGATCATCAGGGCCGAATACGTGACACCGACGCCCATCCAGAGTCAGGCGGTGCCGTGCGCCCTCGCGGGCAGAGACGTGCTCGGAATCGCACAGACCGGCTCCGGAAAGACGGCCGCTTTCCTATGGCCGTTGCTGGTGCACGTGGCCGCTCAGCCGCCCGTCGAACCCGGAGAAGGCCCCGTCGCCCTCATACTGGCGCCGACTAGGGAATTGGCGTTACAGATCTATAACGAGGCGCGGCGGTTCGCGCGCGTCTACGACGTGAAAGTGTTGTGCGCGTACGGTGGCGGCTCCAAATGGGAACAGAGTCAGGCGTTGAAGGAGGGCGGCGCGGAGGTGGTGGTCGCCACTCCCGGCCGCATAATCGATCACATAAAGGGCGGCGCCACCAATCTGCGTCGGGTGACGTTCCTCGTACTGGACGAGGCGGATCGAATGTTCGAGTTGGGCTTCGAACCGCAAGTGAGTTCGTTACTTTTCATTATTATTATTATTACTTGTACGTATTGCTGTGTAGTGAAGGTACAAAAGAAAATGCAAAATGAATTTATAAAAATGAAAAATTAAATTGACTAGCTCAGCGGATAAAAATAAAAGGGCGCAAAAGAACAATTAAACTCGGGGTTACCCACGCTAATTAAAACTTGAATTTGATCATGAAAAGTAAAAAAGGTGGGTAAAAGAAATCTGACTTTCTTTAATTACTCCAAATATTGAAAAGGTTTAATCAAAAATAAAAGAACAGAAATTTTGAATGACGTAAACAATCAGAAAATTTTTATTATAATAAAAAAAAAGCAGAAAATTAAACCGTGGACTTAAGGTCCTGGCCGAAATCAAAAACTGCATTAGGCTCTACAATTACAAAAGGACAATGCAAAATCCTTAAACAAACAAAAGAGAAATTTGTTCAAGAAGATAATTCTTTGTCACAAAAATCCACGTGGTTTCAAAAATTAAAACAAACTAAATTAATTTAAACGTGGACAGAACAAGTAAATTTACAAAATTGAAATTTAAATACAAGCACAATGCTTCTAATCACCCAAACCGTGATGATTAATTATAAAATACAAATCAGCAAAACTTAAAACGAACAAAATAACTCTTTAAACTTAAAATATCTTCCAGAACAAATAAATAACTGATCTTATACCTAAATTGTGTACACAATAATATAAATACAATTATTAAAATGAGTTCTTTGATGGATGAGATAATTTCAAAATTAACGCAACAAAACTTAAAATCAAAATGAAATACCAAAATGGCAGCTAACAATATAAATTTACATGTACTTACTCGGCATCTCGTCAAAGAACTGCCTTTGAACGTAAAACAGTCGCATATATATATAAAATAACAGCTACGTGCGCTACACCTAACGCACAATGATCATAGAAAACAACTACAAGAATATACATTGAACAACATAAACAATACTGATGAACGCAATATGTACAATTGAATGAAATCAATTTAAACAACTGAACAATTAAAAGAATAAATAAAATCAATTCAATCAACAAAATTTTAAACAAAAATAAAATATTAATTTCTGAGAGAATTCTCCCGGAACATTGACAAAGACAAATCTCAATAATTAAAATATCACTGAATTTAGGAACCCCGGAGTGTCAAACCACAGCAGTATGTATCTACTTACTGAATGGATGTTAAGATGTGCGAAAGTGTTACGTCATAAACTACTATCCAACCAAAAAACATAGCACAAAAAAGGCCAATTCAAAAGTTTGAAATTATACTACATGATTTTTAATAAAAAGATTTCCGTCTGCTTTTAAATGTTCCATGGCGATTGCTTGACATTTGCGACAACATGCGACAATGTGTAATTTACGCACATTTTCTATCATATACAAATTTGCAAAAGTCTCGCACCCCTGTGGTATCTTCTATTTAAATATGTATATTAAGCAGCGATCGAAAATAAACAGTACGTTTACGTACCGTACCTAGGAAGAACGCAAACTATTCCGCTCTTTATAAGTTTGTGTACGCGAGCGCAAACGTTATACAGTACATTAAAATGTACTGAGCAACGAAACAAAAAAGATATTGTACTGTACTAAGTACATATGTTTTAGGTGGGCCTTGAATCGTTTATGTATGCGAACGTTTACCGAATACAGAATACAAAAGAAAGTAGCAAACCGTACGTTACGTTAAACGTACTTGCGATTTTATTGAATTTTATTTTTATATTTTATTTAAATATTGGATGAAAAGTAAACAAGTGTGTTTATATTGGTTCTTACATTTATGTTATATATAATGAAATAAGTACAGGTAGAAATAACATTCTTGAGAAAATAAAATTCAATTGAATAAATAGTAACAGAAAATAAAAAAAATATGAATCCTAGTATCTAAATAACCATCGTGTTCTTTCAAAACTTTACCACCACGAATGAATTCCATTTTTCCATATCGTTTCATTTACGTTATTCGTCCCGAAAAAAAAAACTGCAAACGATATTCTTTAGTCGTGGCATGTTTCTTGACTGCATTGTTATAATATAAGAATGTCACTAATATATATCTGGTAATGAATAGAGCACTTACTAAACTACTATGTTTTGTTTCTTATATTTAAATGTATATTGCATTATTAAATCTATGTCTAGATATGCAATTATGCATAATACGAGAAAGATCTTTTTGCTTTCAAACTCTTAATAACTTGTTTGGAAAATATCGCGATCCTTATTAAAATGTCAATATAACTGGGTACAATTTGGATTCAGCGATAATTAAGATACGCATCATTAACCACTCACTATTATTTATCAATATATTTTTTCAAGCAATATCTACTTCCTATTTATTTAAGATGAGTCAACATTTGCATTCCAACTATTCAATAAACATTGAGTAAATTATAGAAATAGATATTTAATTAATCACTTTTTGAGAAAACATTACAAACTACTAAAAAATGTTTGATGGCATTTACAAACATCTGTTCTAAGTACATAAGGAGGTGCATTAATTTACGAAAGTATAATGGTACGGAAATTCCAACATTTCATAGGTACATTAAACGTAATGTCTTATTACGTTTTTTACACAACGATTTAAACGAGATAACGTACTTTAAAGTACGGTACGAAACCGTTGTGTTTCGTTCTCAATCGCCTGCGTTTAAACGTACGAAATATCGGTTGCGCACAGGATACACAAACTTTATACAGAAAAAGAAATTGATATGTTTTTTCTGTTTTGTTTGCGTTTGCGTACGGTTCTCGCAATCCTACCGTACGAAACACTAAGGAACTGTTTCATAACGTTTATTTCCTATCGCTGATATTAAGTGATAATTTTTCCCCAGCATTCTAATAATACATATATCATATGTACAAGAAAATTAAAGTGCTTAGATGTTTTTATTAATCAACAATTTATCGCGCATTATCGTCTATAAACACAAAACGCTCACCAACTACGCCCCGAAAAGGAGCCACCTCCCTGCGTATAATGTTTCTTGCGTAGAAATGACCTGCCATTGTATGCGATACCAAGATTAAATCAGTTCAACTGACTAACAGTTGCAGAAAAGGAGCCGCTTCACGTGCAGTTCTTAATCGGTGTTGAAGTCCAGTGGGTCTCCAAACGCGAACACATCTATCGTCGCTCATTAAACCAAAGCGGCTTTCATCTGAGAACATTACGTAAGACCACTGATTAATTGTCCAGTTTTCATGTCGGCGGGCCCATTCCAAAAGACTTTGTCGGTGCCTCTGTTCCAGGTTCCTAGGAACTCGCTGGACTTTCCTGCATCTAAGGCCAGCATTTCGTAAACGACGCCTGACGGTATCGTTGCTTATGTTGCGATGGGTAGCCAAACGGAACTCCTGTTTAAAGCAGGTGCAACTAAACTTGGGTTTCTCCGGGATAATTGCACAATATAGCAATTTTGACGGACACTTGAAGGTACATCTGCGACGACCTGCCCTAGGTGTATCTCTAAATTGTCCGGTATTTAAAAACCTTTGAATTACTCGTATAACCGTACGACGGACAGTGTTTAGACGACGGCTAATTTCATGATGGGAAAATTCTTGTTCGTATAGAGCGATAATTCGCATTCTATTTGCTTCGAATATACGGCGCGGACCGGGCATTTTGCGTGAATACAAACTCTTGTACATACAACGTAAAACTGTGGATAATCTTCCTTAGGTTGAAAATGTAACATCTGGCGCACATATACTTTTTTACAAGTTCAAACAAGAAAATGCTTGTGCACGTAAAAAGTAACTATTGTGTAACAGGTAAAATAATTCACAAATTTCAAGATTTTTGCAAGTTTGTGTATATGATCTACTTGCTATACAGTGGCCGATTGGAACTGAATCTTACATACATTTACATTCTGTGTGGTTGTAAGCGAGCGCATCATAGCAAGTCCGAACGCTAGACGCAAACAATGTGAGAAATATGGGTAATCGATGCGGTCGCTTTAAACCAGATCGTATATATTTATATTGTATTTGATTAGAATAATTTTTTTATGCAATTTGTTTGTAAAGGACTGCGACCCTATTTTGTTCCTTTCCTTTCGTTCTTTAGGACCTCGACGAATAAAGAATACTCATTTTATTTACATCCCTACAGGTGAGATCCGTCTGTAATCACGTGCGTCCCGACAGACAGACGCTCCTCTTCAGCGCCACCTTCCGGAAGCGGATCGAAAAGCTGGCGAAGGACGCGCTTCGCGACCCGATCAAGATCTCGCAGGGCGTCCTCGGACAGGCGAACGAGGACGTCACGCAGCACGTGCTCCTGCTGCCGAATCAGCTCGCCAAGAGGGAGTGGCTATACTCGAAGCTGGTGGAGCTGCTGTCGGCCGGCTCCGTTCTGGTCTTTGTCACCAAGAAGGTAGACGCGGAACAGGTGGCCGCCGATCTGAAGACGAAAGAGTACGACTGTCTCCTTGCTGCACGGCGACATGGAACAGGCGGACAGGAATAAGGTCATCGTCACCTTCAAGAGGAACGAGTGCCCGCTATTGGTAAGTTTAGATTAGAGACGTGCGTGCAATTAATGTTACCGTATCTTTCAATTTAAATGCGAATCGAAGCCCGACAAATCCAATTCAACTGAAACTACACGAATAGTATAATTGACGTTGTGTGATTCGCACAGTTTCCTAAATAATTTTTAATCAATATTTCAGAATCTACGGTCTTTATATTATAATTTCAATCTTTGTGTGAAAAATCCAAGTTTAATAATTAACCTTCGAACGGTCGCGTCAGAAAAATCAGGTATGCGGTCTTTGTCACGCACAATAGGACAGCGTAAATGTCGGCTCAGTGCTTGGTCAAATACTTTTCCTTCTTTTTATCAACGACATCATCAATTTAAAGATCAGCGGGCAATTACGTCTCTTCGCAGACGACACTAGCATCACTTGGAGCAGCTCCAACAAACTAGACCTGCAATCAGTTGTATGTAGGGACTTAACAATCGTCAAACATATTTCCGTTTTTAACAATATAAAAATGTTAATTAAAAATTATTTACGAAAGTATCTGAATTACGCATCAATAATTATTATTTTCAGGTGGCGACGGATGTGGCGGCTCGCGGCTTAGATATCCCGCACGTCCGAACGGTGGTCAATTTCGACACGGCCAGGGATATCGACACCCACACCCACAGAATAGGAAGGACGGGACGTGCCGGCACCCGCGGCGACGCTTACACCCTTCTGACCGAAAAGGACAAGGAGTTCGTGGGACACATAGTACGTAATTTGGAGGCGGCCGGTCAAGAGGTGCCGCAGGAAGTACTAGATTTGGCGTTGCAGAGCAGTTGGTTTAAGAAAGCCAGGTATGTGCGGCGGCCAGTGCTGCTGAACCATCAGATATTAAAAAAAACCGTTTTTCCTCAAACCGTTTTCACTATACTCCGCCAAAACTGAAATATAAAGGGATAGGTTTAGTGCAGATCAACAACAATGTTTATGTATATTTATGTTTATTTTTAAGTACATACGTTATAAGCAGAGATAATACAGTGTAAACCCAATAGTTATTGGACACTTAAGACAACAAGTATCTTTGATAAATTTTTATACAACGTAATATGTCATATAAGAAAATTTAATCAAGCATACATAAGTGCTTGGAGTATTGGTCAAGGAAGAGTATTCTTAATTTTTGCCGAATTTACTTATGGAAAAAATCATAATTTTTTTAAATAATTAAATTACAGTTATTGGTCGTTCGGTTTTATAGCTAAATTCATTTTATTTGAACCAATAAAAACATTTAACTACAAACATTGGTTAAAAACAAACATTTGTAAATAATTATTTTTGAGTTTCATTTAAATACGTTTCATACAATTCATCGACATCAGAATAAGTATCAATTTCTTCCTCATAGAGTTGAATAAATATTTATCTTCTTTATGAGATGGTATATGTACGTGATGTAATTTTGGTATATATTTATAATGAAAGTAATTACTACATGTGTCACACTATAATAAAACCTTATCATTGCCACGAATCACATATTTCCGGAAAAAAACGAAGTCAAATGTGACTTTCTAACAATTACTGAAAGCTAAAATTTGAATTTATTATTTTATTTAATTTGAAAACAAAACATATTGTGCAGCAAAAATAATTCCCATTTTGAAGTTTTTATTTTCCAGGCTATAATATTTTTGAAACTAACTAATTTTGATATAGTATGCATGATTTTTTTCTCAGAAAGTATGCACAGAGTAGGATATGATAGCTGTATGATTTCGATCAATTTTGTATGCAAAGTAATTTTGAAAAAACGATTAAATCTCATTTTTTGCTAAAATTAAGCGAAACTTTATATTTGGTTATATAGTGTTGAATTTGAAACAACATTATTAATAAAAGAATCTTCTAAACTCAGAAACTGAAATACTTTACTCCTATTTCATAATTTTGACTCATAAACAATTAGATTTTTGGCAGATTTGATGAGTGTTATTTTAGTTTCAAGACATGCAGAAGTGATTTATAAGAAAAAAGATTTACTAAATTGAAGGATAAAAAAAAAATTTTCTGCCCAGTCACTTTAATTTGCTTATACCTAAGTGTTTACCTCGTTACTAATGCACCAGGGCATTAAGTAGGGGCGAATAAATCGATTTTTTTTCATATCAAATTATTTAAGCAAGGTGTATTTATTAAAAAAGTACGTAGGTACATCATTAAAAGCGCTAATAGAAGAACAAGCGCAGTATTACCATTCATACCTGAACCATTAAACATTAAGTATGTTTGTACTGCAGATATAAAAAGAAAGATCAGAGTCCGAACGTCGGCGGCTTAGGTCTTGGTTTCAAGGAGAAGACGTCCCGTCCTTCTCAATCTTCAAGCTCCGTGTCGCACACCACCGCGTTGGCGCCGCGTGTTCAGCGATCGCCACCTGTAAGGGGACCCGCCACCGACCGTCTGTCTGCAATGAAAGCCGCCTTCCGAGCACAATATCAAACCCAAGTAAGTAATCACTTATCGAACAACCGAACCAACGCACCTCCCACTCGAATGTAACGTTTCGTTTATTCGCCACAGTTTACCGCGAGCTCCGAGATCCCACCGCCATCGGCGACCCAACAACACACGTCGCCCGCCGCCGTTCAACCTCCCAGTTCGACGCGGAAAAAGAGCAGGTGGCAGTAAAACAAAAAAGAGTTACTTTTCGAAAGTGAAAATTAATTAAACGGACTGCATAGGATACTATTATTATTATTTTATTATTATTAATTATTAATGTAAGCTAAAAGGGATAGGAATGTTAAAAATAAAGTGTTGATAGATTCTATCTCGATTTCATTATGTCGTGTCATTGCGAATTAAATAAATAGCGGAATAATAATAAAAAAAAAAAAAGAAAATGCAAAGATAGCAAACAAATAATATGATCGTTATAATAAAATAAGTTTCATTACTGTGGTTAGTTTTGTAATATTACAATAATAAGATTAATAAAGTACATATTCTACTAATAATTACAACTTGGTAACTTCATGGAAGCACCTCGTGACGTAGTCGATATTCTTGGTGTTCAGGGCCGATATGACCATACGGCCGTCGGAGGTCATGAACACGTAGATCCTTCATCAGCTTGTCGATCTGGTCGACCGACAATCCGCACGTGGTGACCAAGCCGACGGACCTGTCGAAATGATCCCAATTAAATTTGGAGCCGAGCGACTTCATCGCCTGCTTGAACGCCTTCCTGACCGCTATCAGTCTGTCCGCGATCTCCCGCAGCTCGCTGCGCCTAAAATCGAAAGAGTTCCTAATTAATTAACCGACTACACATTAACAAAATATTATACTGGTATACATATGTATGGGCAAATCACGTAGTTCCGTTGGCGAAATATAGATAAGCAATAGACCAAACGAACTATATATTTGATATGGATAGCAATTCAGTATTAGAACTGTTGGTAATTAAGAAAGCTATTACAATTGGCAAAATTCAGATTTCCCGCCATTATCTTTAGCAATTTAAACATTCAAGTTTGAAAATATCATTAATTACATGTTATACGATCTTCAAGACATTTTTTGTAACTAAAAAGAATCGCGGAAAATTTGAATTCTGCTCCACGGCATGTTACTAATTCTTCACCTTATATCTATCAAAGTTATTTTACAGAATAACTGTATATTTTAAAATACGATAGACATAAATAGTCTCTACTTGCATTTGCTTGTATACCTTTCAAATTGTCAACCTTATTTCTAATAAGTAATATGAGATTTTCCAAAAGCAGCGAGTGAAACAAAAAAAATCTACTAAACATAAATACAATTTTCAATTCTTTTAATCCTGTCGCTTTCTTTCTTCTATTTTTTTCTTTGTCGGTTACAAATATATATAGTTTGCCATTTCTAAACGTTATCCTAGCTTTAATACTAATCAATGTAGAATTTTGCGCTGCATTCAATCCTGCATTGGAAAATACCACGTTCCATTTGAAAAAAAAAAAAAAAGTTTTTCTTTAAAGATATCCATATTAGACATGAGTTCCTGAACATCCTGTATAGGATATTGCAATTACTGCTGTCGTAGTCAATACCTATGACCGTATACTTGCATCCACATCAGTCGAATATCTTATGTCTAATAGTCTATGAGATATTTAATTCTATTGGAAAGAGTGCAAACCTCAAAACGATTGCCTTTAAGAATAGGAAACATTAATACACAGTAATACACTGAACCCATAAAAATTTCACCATTCCATTTAAAATAAGAAAGTTGATATTGACACCGTGTATACCAAAAGTGTTAGAAGGCTGAAAATATTTTCCTTAAGTAGATCATAGTCGACTATGACTGCTAGTTTCAAAATTAAATTCGAAATGTAATAATAATAAATATTTTTTTTTGCTTTATAGTACGAAAAAGGATATAAAAAAATAAGCATTGATAGAAAATGTCTGCTGTCTAATCAATGTTTTTATAAAATAAATATTTACCCCGTTCGCTTGTGAAATAACAATTCATGGATTAATGCTCCATCTATTCGCAGTGCGCGCAGGTAAGCGGCTTGCATCCGACTCTTCGGTTATCTCATTCTTTTGCAATGAAAAACGATTCCACTTACGTTCAAACACGTTTAATATTCGTTTGATTGTATGTACTACACTTTTATGAAACAAAACCAGCAACGCCATCTATATTACGCCGAAGGAACTATTCTTTACACGTATATATTCGATATTACATACAGTGTTTTAGAGAGATCCTTACCAGTCGGCCCTGAAGCCGGGATCCTCGAGGATCTTGACGACGATACGCGACCCGTTGATCGGCGGACTGGAATACAGGCCTCGCACGATCATCTTGAGTTGCGAACTTATCTTCTCTACCTCGTCCGTGTTGTCGGCGAGCACGGTGAGGGCGCCCGGCCTCTCGCCGTACAGGCACATGTTCCTCGAGAAACTGAGCGTATACATTATCTTGTTGCCGTCCGAGACGAACTTCCGCACCTGTAACAGTCGTCGTATCGTCAATGCGGTCAAGCGGCGTGAAAAGCCGCAGAAGGAGCGCTGAACCGACCCCGTAGGCGTCCTGTTCCGGATCTCCGCTGCTCAGCCCCTGAAAGGGCATATCGAAGATGACCAGTATGTTCTTGATCTTGCACAGGGTGGACAGTTCGGACCACTGCTTGTGTGAGGGATCTATGCCGGTCGGATCGTGTCCGCTCGCGTTGAACAGTATGATACTCCTATCGGGCATCTTCTGCAAGAACAGAGGCTGTCGTCGTCGACCTTACCGACGCACTACTTACCTTACTTTAATATCCTCCACCATACTGGCGAAGTCCAGGTCTTTCGTCGTCGGATCGTAGTACTTATAGGTGCCGACCTCTAAGCCGACGCTCTTGATGATCGCCTCGTGGTGCGACCAAGATGGATTCGGTATAAAGATTATCCTCTTGCCGCTGTAGAACTTCCTAATCAGCGTCAAGCCCACCCGTAACGCGCCGCTCGCCCCCACCGTCTGGATCGTCACCGCCAATCCGTTCCTATTGTACTCGTTCTCGTCTCCCAGTGCGAATTTCACGCAACTCTTGCAAAACTTGCTCTCCCCCAGGATCGGCGAGTATTCCTTATCTAAATTCATGGAGTGTATCAACTTTTCCGCGTTCCGTACGCTAGGGAGCGCGTAAACGTTCCCGTGTCGTCCTGATAGATGCTCGCGGCCAGATTCACTTTCTTTTTGGCTTTGACATTTCTCGTATTCTTGGACGACGACGACCTCTTCGCTCGGCCCCGCCAGTTTCAGATTGGCCCAAATGCTCCTTTTTTCACATGAAAATAAAACATTATTCAATTATCTTTAAACTATATTACGCAAAATCGTCAGTCGTCCACATATATAATGTATGAAACTTACATGTACTTCTTTTGAAACGAATTAGCGGTGCGCACCGTATTTAGTACACAACGCATCATCCACTTGTAAATTTGATAACGCCTCTGACGGTCCTACATTTATCATATTAATAATTTTAGCAAACCACTGACAGTTTGACGTCCTGTACCTGTCATTATGTTTGTACGAAATGTTGTAATAAGCCAACTTTGTGTTGGCATTCATAGTGAAGCGTTTTCACATTCAGGTCGATGTACACTATGTCAAAAAATAAATGCGAATGGAGAGAGCGTTTTAGGTAGGCAATCAATTTAACAAAGTCATGTAGTCGTAGTCGGTAGTGCACAATTCTTGATGCCTAATATTTCGATTTTTATTTCATTATGCATTTAAAGTATTTTTTGCTGACGAATATTCCTTGAACTATATTTATATAAATATATAAAACTGTGCACTTAATTGTCGAAATTAAGACATTAGTGTTCGAATAATTTTCTCTTTGTGTTTGAAACCGCCGCGTAGCGGTACGGGCTTTAAAGATTTATTTGGAGATAGTGAGAGTAACTGTCAAAACTTGACATATCGTAAAATGAAAGTGACGTTAGTATCTATATTATTATATTATTTTGCAGTTTATCGTGCGATACAACAAATAAATACGAATAAGATTCACATGAATACATTCAAATAACAATGATTATTCATGAGAAAAAAATATCGTCCACGTATATCAAAGATATAATAGAAGAAAAGTTCTGCAGCCAGATCGGTTTTGTATCAGGTCGTTTTAGCCAATGGGAAGCCAAGGTCGGCTCTTTTCGAGGTGTTTATGACAGTATAAACTTACATTCAAACGAGTGATAAAGGAACATGGCCAACCTGACAGCTAGCGATTTTATTTTGAATACGCGCGCGCAATTGTCATCTTTATTTCAATTCGTTCTAACCAATAGCAGTCAATAAGCGGACTGAAGGTCACGATTTGCTCGGTTTTGTTATGCTGAGTAGAAATTTAGTGAATAAAACAACGAATTTGTACCAAATAATAAGACTTTACTTACATAGCATTTTAAATTCAAATACTTACAATGAAACAGTTACGGTTGTCTTATATTTAATTATATTGTAATATGTATATATAATAATATATAGAAATAAATAGTGTTACATCATCTGAGACACAATATATTACAGTTACGTAATGGTAATATACAATATATTATACTAATAAATCTTATTTTGCGAAAAAATGGGTACAAGTGTTGTTTGTATAAATAAAATAAAATATGTATTGTTAAAATAATAATAAAACAAAAATAGCAGGCCTCTAATAACTCGATGTATGATTATAATGGAATTTTCAGTTTTCTTTTTTTTTTCTATGAGAAAATTATCAAAAATTAATATGTATTCTTTTTTACTCGAAAATCAATCAAACTAAAATAGTTTATGAATAATTCTATACTTTAAAAAATAAAAACAAATTATATATATATATATCTTATTCACTCACACAAAGTCATCAACTTTCATCATCCAAGTAGAAACATCACAAAGTGTCCAATAATAATGCAAGAAGCACTAAAAATCAAATGCAAGATAGTACAACATACAATAACAATATCTTTGGCAGTTCGCATTCATTATTTAAGGATATACAAAAAATTATTGATTTTTTTTTTGTATTTTTGATTCTCTTTTGAGTCTCTAAGTGGTCATCAATATAATAACCATAATATTATAATTTTATAATAATTCTAAAAAGTGAAGGAAAATGAATTTGCTATACATTCACACAGTTAAATAAATTATTAAATTAGATGTTTTTCAAAAATCATTGCAAATTTCGATGGTGGAAAAGATTAGTTTAGCGAAAGCTATCATACAGTTATAAATATTTAAAAATAATGCAACAACGGTGTATTTTATAGACATAATATGATATTCCGATAAGGTAGCTAAAATTATATACAAGTTGAAAGTGAAATATCATATTGCATGCAATAAAATGAATTTAAGTGCGAAAAAATCGTTTTAAAAACGTTTCATTAATATTATTTTACTTTTGGACATATAGATATCAATTAATTAATGAGCAAATCTATTTTTTTTTCTTTACGTACTTATAATACAAAATAAAATAAAAATTTGTCGTTTGTTTGGAACTTAAAATGATTCTGTTTTCACCGTAATTAATCTTAACAGTTAATTGTTCATTCATTAATTATTATTAATTAATAATATAAATATTGTTCCCATATAACTAGCTACAGAAAGGATAAAACACATTTACCATTGTTTATACAAGATTAAACTAATCGGAAAAACATTTTTACTGCGTAACTATGTAAAAACTTATTGCATCGACACTAATTTTTTGATTTTTATTCTTGTCGCATGTATATCTACAAATTTTCAAGGAATGAATGTGAAATGGCACTTTATCAATGGCTAAACACGATTTTATAATATAAGGGGTACAGATAATTCCCCTAATCTATATATATTATTTTTAGTGTATCGATACAATTATTACGGCTGAATGACAGTATAATAAAATTAATTATTTCACTTATTTTAATAAATTAAAATACCATTGCAAGTCTTTTTTTCTTTTCGTTTGAAGGAATTAAAAAAAATCCAACATTTAGCTGAGATCCAAAGTTCGGTAATATTATTATTAGAAACTAATCGAAAAGCATACATAAAATTCTTTCTTTTTGTATATATTATTATTTAAATGCATATAATGCTTTATTAAATTATTTTAGCAAATAAATAAATTCTTACGTTGCATTTCGTCTACCATATGATTTTAAAACAGCAAAATCCAATTTTACACTTTCTTTTATTGGGCGATTTGGCAGTGGTTTAATTTGAGCACAAACCTTTTCATTTTTAGTTTTTATTATTTTGTGCTTTCACCAAAATTTTGTTTGAAGAATGTCTGTGCATCATATTATGCATTCGTACCTAATTTGTAAACTAATTTTCGATTAATTATTCTTGTAATAACACTAGAAGAATGTTACTTTTATTAACTTCTTTAAAGAATACAGTGTTGCCATTTACAAAAACACCTTTCTACTAACTACTGGGATCTCTGGCAGCACTACAAAGAAACGTTTCTATGAAAACAAATGAAAGGATGTGACGTTTTAGTAAGATGCCTGAAGATGACCAATCAAGATCGAAACATGTAGTTATACACTTCTAAAGAAAACTGTAACAAACAAAATGGAATGAATTGATTTATTTTTTATTTATATATCAAAAAAATTATTAGTATTGTTGCATTTTAAGTAGAAACGGATGGATGCACTATAGTAATTCAAATATGAAAATGTATCACACAAGTGCTAGGAATAGTATTTGGAATTACACAATATGCAGATATAATCGCACAGTTTCATTAACAACAAACAGAAAAATTTCCGGAAAAATCAAACGTTTTTAGTGTTATTACAAGACCTGCAATTCCCAAAATTCCTTTTTAGGGGTCGCAAAGATTCTTTCATTACATTCATCATATGGTATTGATTCTCTTTTTATTTATATACCCATTATTGCATTCGATTACATGTTAACTATGTAATAAATTACTATTAATTATTTAATATCAGACTTTTACTAGTCGACAATCATATCTCCCGTCTTTTTTTCTTTCATCTATCGATTTATTTACACGAGAGATTCTAATATTTTTCTAAATAAGTTCATTCGAGGTTAAATCTCAACTTTATCTAATATAAAACAGTTCTTTTATTATCTTTTAGTTTCGACTAAGTTTTTTTTCTTTTATTATTATTCTCATCCTATCACCTAAAGTATTACACGTTCTCATTTATTTATCGTCTACTTTAATATTTACCGTATTATCTGGTACTTTCCCTACAATTATATCGTATTTTAGTAGAAAATAAGTTTGTGGCATGTTTGTGTCTTCGTGTCAAAGTCTAATTTGTTACGTACCCTGATGATAATAAATGCAATCGGTATCGACAAGACTTCCCGCTCAAAATATAGCGGAAATATTTAAATAAAAATAAAATAAATTAAACCGATATAAAAAGGAATGATATTCGCTATATAAGTCTAAGTTATTCTCCTTTCGTAATTTTCTCCTGAATCGTAATATTATTAATCGTATTTTCTCTGCCTGCATTTCCCAAAATTAAAATTAAAAAAAAGAAAAAAAAATTACAGCTCAGTGACGGCGTACAATTGCCGTTCGCTCTCGTTCGAATTTTTACCGCTGTACATCGAAGTCTCGCTTTGCGTCTGATCCTGGATCTTCGCCGACCGAAACTGCGAGTGCGATTGGCCGCAGGTGGCGCCCCTTTGCAGCGATCGGAATTGCAGATTCTGCTGTAAGGCGGCCGTGTCCTGCCAGGCTCCGCGCTGTAACGAGCGGAAGTTGGCCGGATTTAACGGCGTCTCGATGCTGTGAGAGAACTGCGTATTGGTCTGCGGCACTTTGGGCGCGCTCGGCTGCTTCCGGCTCTTGTCGTCGGGGATCTGCGGAAGTGGACGGCGTCCTAGCGAGCTAAATTTGTTGATGTTGGCCGTGCGATGGTGTTGGTGGTGATGGTCGGCCTGCTGCTGCTGTTGTTGTTGTTGTTGTTTCGCTTGTTGTGGCTGTTGAGGCGTCTGTGCTGTCTTCTGGTCGAACTTAAAACCTTTAAAGTTTGGGAATTCCTTGCAGGCAGCCCTAAAGAGTGTTAAACGATAGATTTTAATATCGTTTTAATTAAAAATATTGTTAGATTGTACTCAAATGTACGAGAACAAAGTAAAAATATGTTCACATTGTTTCATTACGTAAATAATAATAGTATACTTATTATAAAACGCAATATAACAAAAGTGTATATAACATTGTCAAAAAGAAAAAGAACAACCCCGCTCTAGTATTAGAAAATAAATAAAGTACAAATTCAAGAGCAAAAGGAAAATAATGACTGCAATAAACGAAACAGGTTACATTCCAATAAACTAAAAGTTGCTCCTAAGCCAAAATAAATTGAAACAAATAATTTATTGCTAATAAATAAATAAAAAGAATAATTATAAACAGTAATTAATAAGAAATAAAAGCCTAAAGATTAGAAACCATTAACTTAAAAGTCAGATAAAATGATATGGACTAAAATGACAAAAGAAAAACATTTGTTACCATGCTTTCAAATACTTTCCTTATTAGAGTAGGCCATGCCTTTTTTTTAATCGTTGGTCACAGTGTATCCATCCGCTAAAGTTTGAATAATTTATTTCCATATTATATAGGGATAAATGCGTCTAACAAAAATTTAGGAGTTTTATATGAAGCATATCAACATTTTTTGTATTATTCTTCTTCTATTTCCTCTTCTATCATTTATCCGTACTATCGGATTCCTTGTCAAGTTCTACATTTTCACGCCAAAATTGATCTTAATGTTCATAATCATGAACTACTTGAATTTTATACGGAAATAACTTTAAGTCCTTTCTTAAAACGGTATGGCATGTTCGCACTGATTTTAAGTACAATTTAAAAGTAACGCAGTCTAACTAAACAATTGCCTTAACAAACAGCCTACTATATTCAGGAAAGTATTTGTAAATCAGTTTAACTTAGCGCACATTTTGGCGCTCAACGTGCCCCAAGAATAAATGATCACTCACCTATCTCAGTAGAAATCCGAACTCTCCAACGTCTTGCACTGCTTGCTCAGAGTCGCGTACTTGCCATTGTTGGGTCCCGAGAGCGGTTCGTGGTGGTGCGAAGGGAGGCGGCCGAGTGTTTGCCCCCGGAGATGAGACATATGGGCTGCTCCCCCGGCTCTGGCACCCCCGTGCTCCGTGGATCGCATGTCGCACCCATCACTGTAACGGGAGGGTCAAACGATCATTGTACACAGATGTACACCCGAAGTCTCGAGCTTAAGATACCAGATAGGTAGCTAAGGAAACAAAAAAACAAAAAAAATTATCCGTTCAAAAAACGTATTTTTCTTTTTTGTTTTCAAGCTCCTCTAAATTTTATCGACAACACTACCATGTAAGAGCTAAGGGGTGGGATGGAAGAGTTAATATAAATGCAACAGTTTTACAACATGAAAAATCTACCGTTGACTTTAATTTGTAATAACAACTTCGGTCGATATGATGTAAATTATTATTTTTTTTTTTTGATGACACGAATGCTGTTATTACAGATCATCTAACACTGATTACCACGAGAAGTGAATTAAAAAAAAAAACAAAGTTGAAATGATCAGGATGCAAAATTACCGAAACTGCCGTCGTTCATGTGCTTTATATGGGTAGGACGATTATTTCAATTTAAGGAGGTGGTTTAAAAATAAACCTACATTTAACTCCTTGAATTGATGTTTCATCCAAAACAGACATCTTATAAAAGGTGATTCAGAATAAGTGCTTATCAGTAGTGGCATTGTTATGTATCAATATCACAGACAAAGAAACAAAAATTGATAAATAAATGTGATCATTGTGAATGTACCTTTGAGCGGATGTGCATTAAGTCCATGTTTTTTTACAGGTTTTGAGTTATTTACACTATTGATATAGCAAGGTAGGTGTTTTTTTAATACAGCGTTCAGCAATTACTAAGGATCACATGCCGGACTCTTTTTTTCTATTACACATACAATTTCCTTATGTGTAAAGTTAAAAAACAAATTATCTATGCATTGGTAACTGGCGAGTAGGCAACCAGATATACCACAAACCATTTTGTTTTGATTGATTTGACGTATGACGTATTCTGAAATACAACCATTATTTAGTATTTTTTTTTAAATTTATTTCATTATCAATTAAGGTATTTGAAACCCGTAATAAACATTATTAGTTGAATAACTAAAATAATGTTGTTTTCGATAACTAAAAAAATATGTAGGTATTAAACCAGTTTATTTTCCTAAAATGTAAATAAACATATTGGAGGACTTCTGAAGAATTCGTAGAAAAAGTTTTAGTCAACTTAGTTGAAATAGTTAATCGTGACAAGCAATATACTATTAGGAGACTGCGTAAACTATTTAACAATTGGAATGATGAGGAATTTGTCAATAGATTTAGATCAAAGAAGTACTCACTGGTTACTAAAAATAATTGAAAATAAATTGCAGTGTATAGAAGTAAACAGAGAAAGCCTTTCTTTCACATGCTGAACAGTATTAACTACTACCTCATCATTTTCTTATACGAAGTCATTCAATTATTAATGATATGCTTATCAACAATAAAAGAAAGCAAAACATTTGCGCTGGTTTAATCTTTTCTTTTGCACTTATTTTGGATCGCCTTGTATAGTGGACACAGTACTTGCTAAATCAGTATGTAACACATATGTATACCGCATGCCCTAGACCCCTAGATTATTTATAGATATTTGTTTAGGCTGGCTACTAAATTAATCATCTATATTAAAAAACAAAAGTTGTTAATTAATGATTGTCTTTATATACATGTCAATAAAAGCATTGTGCTATTCTAAAAATCAATAGTTTAAGTTTATTCAAGCATTGTGCTATCTTTCAAACATTTTTGGTCCTTCGAGCCGGATATATCGGCAAGTTAACGAATAATCAATCGAAAAAATAGGAAGATTGAAGATAGTTCTTGGTGGTCTGGCGAAGACATATTATACAGTAGGAAGCCCTAAACAATATTTTTGTAATAAAATTGGGAGTACTTATTTACTTTACATTTGCACCTATTTAACCCACATTAATATTTTCTTATAATTGGATTTTACCCAGAAATATATTCTTGTTTTTTGAACAAAACATTTTGTATATTTTTGTAAATTTAAGTTCCACGTAATTTGATTTGTAATTTCTGAGCTCGAAAACATAAAAGTAGTTTATTTTCAGTATCAACATTTTACATTTTTAGGTTTTAATATTGAATTTTTTAAAAACATGTTGAAGCTGTCACATGCCGCTTTAAAGAATTAAATATATGATTATATTTGTTTTCTAACTAAAAGTGAAAATTACAGTCCACTAAAATACACTTGCAGTTTCGTTTAACACATCAACATAGTGTATATCCGGTAAAATTTGAAATTATATAAAATGATAATAAAAGCTAAATAATTATAAACGTACAGCTCTTATTAAAAAAATATCGATGCAGACTTGTCAATTTACAAAAAAAATCAGTTTCCTTTTAACAGACTTTCAATATCTCTCACCTCAATATGCTCCCTTCTTTACATTTCCCCCTATACTTTAGTAGATAATTTAGCAAGCACGGTACATATATGTATAAAGGTAACAGCAAAGATATCTACTTTGTGGCGTTTCTAATTGACTACAATATAATCACACTCATAAGATAAGATTCCTTAAAATCAATATACAATGCTTTGAAATGTTATTTTTGCGTTTCAACAGAAAATGATGCATAATAAATATTTTATGAGCGCATAATCCAAGGCAACAAACTAAAGATAATTCAACGCCCCTTTCATGATAACTCAGCGATTATTAAGCGGGGTGTTCTTTGTTTTTATTTAGAGAAAAAAAAATCAATAAAATCTAAACATTCTGATCTATTAATTTTCCAGCAACACTCGGTATATTTTTTTTTTTTGATGTATCGACGCGCCATCTTTAGGTGCTTTCAACCTCAAGACTGTTTTACTTTTATCGTTTACGCACTACGTATTGTTGCATTGTTTATTGATATGTAGTAAAAAAAGAGCCATAGAAATATTTTCTCAATTCTTATAAATTACTAAATATTTGAACGACTCTTTTTAAATAAACAAAAATTAAGAAAATATGATACAAATAGTGAAATAAACGTTTGCAGTATGAGAATTAATACGGGGTTCGTCAGAATTGTAACGAAATTACTAAATCTCTATTGAAAAAGTCTAGACAGGTTGTATATGAAAAGTTTTTAACTCAAGCTGTTATTACATTACTTTTTTAAGTAAGTGTATATTACTGAATTCTTGCTGCCATGCTTGATTCAATGAAAAACAAAAGCATTGCGTTCAAAAAAAAATTGAGATATACAATTAACATTGCTCACTTTTCTCGCGAACCCACAGAAATAAATAAGAAAATAAATGAGAAAAAAAGAAAAGAAAATAAATAAATAAAATAGAAAATACATGAGTGTCTGGGCTTCATGCATGGGAGCGGAGGGCTCAAGCAAATAATTATGCATCACGGCAGACGTATAGCTTGGCGGGGGAGTATCGGGGGGGTAAGACGACCCTTGGCTGCGTTGCAGAGTACGGGCGGCCATCGCCTGGCTGGGTGGCGGAGCGGGCAGGAAACTCTCCGCTTCGTTGACCTGATGATAATCCTTTCTGCGAAAAAAAAACACACAAAAACCATAGTTTTATAAGATTCGACATAGAAAAGGACGCTTCCTGTTTCCCTTCTGTACTAATGTAACTCCATTTCAATTTTTCTGTATGATTATCTCTTTCTATCAGGCTATTCTCCACAGACCACTCAACATTTGTACGCATATTTTATGTTTTGTTTATTGACACTATTTTGACATTTCCATGCAAAGGTAATATACTGATCGAATATTCATAATAAGCATATATAATTAAGATTCGTTCAAGGTTATGTGTGAAGAAGATGTATCATGGATTTTACTATTTAATCTTTTTTTGCTTCAGTTCTTACATCTGCTTCTGAAAATGTTATATTTAAGTTAGATTGTTATTAGTATTTAGACAAATTTATAGGAATCAGTATACTGTACATCTAATGTATTGTATTTTTGTTTAACTGATATAAATATTTTAGATGTCTTTAAGTCTTTTATATTACATTGAGATAGCTGCGAAAAGTTTTTGGAAAACATTGGTTGATATTAAATAATTAATTGTTAAGTGTCACTCGAGTGTTTTCTCTAATATTTTTTATTTGTTTTTTTTTTCCTCTCTCGATCGAATGAATATAGTTTCGGTTGTGTCATGTTTTACCTCTTTACAAAATCACAAATATAAGTACAAAGCAGCAATTAGTATCGCAATTGTATTTAAATTGCGCGCTAAAAAATAGTACCGGAACGAGAAACAGGTGGCGCTAGACGCAGTTTCAGTTACTTCGGTATGACAGTTAGTCTAGTCTAGTATTTTACCTCTTCCTGATGTAAATCCACGTGTGGGAATCGATCCAGACCAGCGCGGTCAGCAACAATCCGGCCAGAATCGCCGATATAAGCATCAGAGTCAACCCCAACAATCCCACGTTGCACAGCGCTTTGGCTCCGCGCAGATAGTGAGTGTACAACGCCTTACAATCGACCAACGAAATCAAGGAAGTCATCAACATCTCCCCTTCGTTCACTTGATTCAGCAGCGAGCTGAACTTGTGGTCCAAGCCTTTGCGCGGGAACAGTTCGATGGCCGGCTTCTTCAAGCTCGCCAGCACGTTACGCATATCCTGTATGGCGGCCTTTCCCTCCCGCTGTCTCTGCGTGAATGGATTGGCCCTGGCGCGTTCGCAACTCGTATAATAGTGGAGGATTTCTTTCGTCACCTCGGTCGAAGCTTGATCCTGCAGGAATTTATCTGGAGCCATGCACAGATCCGCTAGGGCGACAGTCGTTGCGATGTATAAACTCGCCATCACGTAAGAAGCTATCACGGCTAAAAGTCCGCAGACCGAAAACGCTATAAGGGCGCATCTGTTATGCCTAGCAACCCCCACCAATAATACGACGCAAAGCATGAGTAATATACTCAAAAGCGCCATCGTCGTGGGCCATCTCACGGCTTCGATATTCTCCCCTTGGCCACTTTTTCCGCTATGTGTATGCTCTCCAAAGGTCGCCTGATATCAGCAGCTGCATTAGCGGCTGCGGAATTGTTCCCAGTCGCCATATTGATCCAATCAATCACCTGCGTCTTGGCTGTAACGTTGGCGATCGGCTCGTCCAATATGTCTTTGATCTGTGACAATTGCGAGCTCGCCTGTACCCGCAGTTGGCGTTCGATCGCGTCCGTTTGATTGCGGATTCGCGCGAATATTTGGTCCACCTGTCTGCCTTCCGAGAGAAACTGCGAAATGCCGTTATGCAGGTCGTCGTTTCCGTATAGCCCTAGGCCTATGGCGGCGCAACACAGGACCGAAACCACGGCTAGAGTGATCTTCAGGGCGGATATCGATTTGAGCGGACGTGGTTTTCTATCGCAGCATCGTGTGAGTAAGTATATGAGTAGGACCAATAAGGTCAGGATGAGCCATGCCGCGGGAATGGAGCCGAGGATGCCAAGGCTCTAGAAATAAGATAAAAATCGCATTATTCCTGTTATATTGGTAATTTAGTTGATTCGTTTGGTGGTTGAAAATAGGAATAAATCGATTGTCACGAAATATTTTGTTGTATTTAAACAGATGTGAGAAAGATTCTTTCATTTTCAAATGTCTTGTGAATGAAACATCGTGATAATTTATTTAATCGACTATATCAAAAATTAAAATTTATACAAGTTATTAACTGTTCCGCAATTCCCTACATTTTATTAAAGAACCTGAAAAATCAATATTCGCAAAAATGCGATACTTATATGTGGTTTATATTTCATAAGACGTTAAGGTTAAGGAATATCTTAACAAGAACAGACAAACAGCGTTGGCACTTTTGATGCCAGGGGGAGAAAATTTGTAACCTTCAGTGCGCTTATTGACTGCTATTGGCTAAAACGAACTCAAACAAAGATGAGGATTGTGCGCGCAGTATAAACGTTATTTCATTGACTACATAAAATAGCATAATATACGTTTTTGCAACATTAATTTTATAAAATAAGTCGTTTTTTAAAATTTAAATTCATGTTTTATGAAATTGACTTTTTAATCCTTGTGTCATTGTTTTATGATCAAATGCAGCAAGAATGAAGGAATAGTAATTATATTTAATTTTAATAAAAAAATTAACAAGTTTCAATTTATATAAAATTTAGTTTTTTAAAATTTCAAATTTCGTTTATTCCAACTCCACGGGCGACCTCTAGCGATAAGATTTTAAAACTGGGTTTTCATTTAATACTCCACCGATAGATGGCGCACCTGTACTAATCGTAAAATCCGTAAATATTTGCTTTATTATTTAATATACAAACTATAATGAGTAAAAATTGATTCTAATTATAAAATTGTTATAAGTAAATTATTCGTCAATCTAAAAAAAATATTTAGATTTAGCTAAGAGTTGGGAATTTATTCCTCTAAGTACTTTTGGTTTAATTTTATTTTTTTCAAATTAAAAAATTTATTACACTTTTAAAAATACCGACACAGGTACTGTGTGTTATAATTATAATAGAATGATATTCGATATATAGACAACCCATCTTATCATCAGAATTCCCAATTAATTCATCTTTCTATTTGTGTTTCACGTTTGCACCATCTAAAAATTCCTATCCCAATTTAAAACTTTATCGATCAATATCTGCAGATTGCACTAACGAACCGAAAAATGAGCCACAGTCAATATTTAATATTTACACTGTCATCAGAGAGGGGTGTAATTCCCTCTCGCATTTTTCAATTTTTTAATTAAAACGGAACATAGAATTTCCATACCATCCATCTCGATAGAGGCAAATCAATATTATACCGAACGATAGAACAATTTTAGTTAAAATCTCGATATGTTCTGTCCTTATTCCTAAAACATTTTTGTGAGATAATATATACAGTTTGTAAAAGAGTAGGTACCAAAGACAAGCTTACCTCTAAGTAGACAGGCGATTTGTAATCGAAGGTGCTGTTGACTCTATGGAAGGTCACGTTCAGGTGAGGTAACGAGTGCAAGATCTTTGCCAATGCGGGGATGACGTAGACATCATCTCCGGAAGAGTAACCCCCCATCACAACAGCTACGAGGCCGGTATATAACCGTGTTCAGGTCACGTCATTGCTGACCGTTGGTGGACTGGATTTTCGGGAAATTTCTGAGGAAGGAAGATATATAATTGTATGCATAACGATTAGATAAAGTCATCTTGGTTGCGAAGTCATTTAAACATTTCTCTTTTTTTTTTTTAATAACGCCCACCACTCTTCAAATAAGTGAATGTTTAGGCCAATTTATCTTTAAGCCAAATGCAAAATATTCTTAATATTTATAACTATACAACTGACAGCAAACATTACACTGCAAGAACGGCAATAAAACGGATTCTGTTAACTAAATATTGTTGAGCTAACCGAGATTATAGTTAATCTAATAAGATAAACTTTGTGAAGATAATCATATTATTTGTTGCTTTTGCCTGATTAATTCCACGAACACCGTGAATTTAATTTGAACAATAGGTATTGTTTAATTATAAACAGTGGCCGTTATTAAGAAATAAAGAAGGTTAAGCTCACTAAAATCGCAGTTGACGTAGTGCTATTATGTAACTATAATATAGAAATTAATTCGTAAATCAAGCACCCATTTTTCAAAACAAATGCTTTGATATAAACATCATTGTAATAGTTTTCTGCCCATATAGTAGCAAATACGTTAAATATACCTACGCATTACAGAAATTGTCGTAAAAACGGCGCGTTCTTCTTTTTCGTGCTAATAATGATGCATATTCGGCACAAAAAGTACAACTACGGTTAAAAAATATTAATCAGACAATACCTTAAATAGAAGCGGCAGAAAATATAGTTAAACGTAGGCGTGTTACTAGCGCCATCTATGGCAACACCTATTTAGATAAGTACTGTGGCAGTAATTATTTAGCTATTTATTACAAATTAGGTAAATACGCAAATTAGCAAAAATTTTGTGTTAACATAGATAAAAGTTTTACTCAAATTTGAACTGTTCAAATTGGTAGCCATCAGTTTCCAGACATAATTGTAGTCTTCGAGGAAGTGAATTCAAAACGTGCTCCGACATATCGGAGGTGATTAGTCGAACTGCATATTGTCTATCATATCCCGTCTAGAGATGCTTTACATTTATATCATGAATATGCCGTGATCGCGACAACTGAGCAATATATACTCTTTGCAATGCGAATTGATATTAGTTATTAACTAAAACTCAATTCTGCGATTAGCTCAACATATAATTTTGATACTTGGCGCCATAAAAATAGTGATCTTGAAACAACAGATAGCACGTGTGCATTTAGTATCTGTCGTTTTCTTAGTGTACTCACGTTTTCCTATTTTTAAATCCAAACCTTTGTGTTGTTTATATACAATCCTAAAAGTGTATTCAATCGACGATTTCAAAATTTCTTACAACTAGTACGAATCAGTTTTTATAAGTGGATGTTAAGGCTTTATTATTTTACTCTCACTAAATAACGGTGCCGCTTCATATATAGTTTCAATAATGTAATCTGCACGCAATCGAAATTATACACATATTGATTTAACAATTAGATATTGCCGTGCATTCTAACTAGATACAGCATTTCCTTTCAGGAAGCGTCGTATCGCATCAGGTTAGATATTTATCAACATATAAACTTGGCCTTATTGTTTTTCTATCAAAGGATAACGGATATCCGCAAAACGACACATCAGGAAGAAATAACACGCGAAAAATTTACACAAAACAGATTTACAATAACAATCCAGTTAAACGTGTCCGACCCAAGCCACTTCCTTTCATTTCGAAATGAATACTCGCTGGTATTGGAAATAGTGAAAAACGTTTTAATAACACGGTTCTCGTTGAATGATAATTGAATCACTCGGATACGAAATACAAAAACGACAAATTATTGGATAGCTTTCAGGCAACGGTATTTCCGTAATGCCATGATTCAGAGTGAATACATCTATATGTAGGTATTATCTCTCTCTTATCTAAATGCGAATCTAAGCCCAATAAATTCTTGATTATTTATTTATGCAACCGAATATGGAATACACTTAAAGGTTAATTTAAAATGATTGGGGAACAATTCTGAATTACATATCGCTAGGTATGGAGGACTTGTGGTTTCGGTTGCAAAAGCAATCCAAGATTTGTAGAGATTAGGTTCGTAGTAATAGACACATAAATCTCAGTTCGCACTAAATCAGATTTGACTAATTCGAGACAATTATTTCAAGGACACTTATCTCACCTTTATAAAGAATTACAATTCATTAAAAAGGTAGCGATCTATAATGGTTAGATTAGATTCGATTAAGATTGGGGTGACCTATGGACCTGTTTCACCACGACGTTTTCAGGTTTATTGTGATCCCCTTTTTGTCCTAGAGGACGCTCTCTAAATTTGCCCTGTTAATTAGGCCTATCACCTTTGAGAGCGGCTTCTTTGTGTAGCTACTAGCTGTGGGGTTCTTCACGCGCGCATTACTAGAAACCTTGTCCTCGCCAAGCCTTCAGCCTTCACATTGACTGATGTTCATTGACCTTCTTTCTCCTCTTGGCAGAATCTGCAGGTTGCGCCATCTGCCAGGCCTATGTTGTACATATGCCTATTTAGACTACAGTGACCAGTCCAGATGACCTACAATCATTTTGACAGTCTTCCTGTCTTTACTCAATAGATTTCTGGTAAATTCAGATTTCTGTTCCTTTAGGAACCCTTTTGCCTGTCTTTGTCCCGGTGATTTTTGCCACCCCTCTATGGACTGTTTATATATCCACTCATTGATGGATTTTTAAATTTGCGATTTGGCAGTGCCGAAAGAAGGGCAAGCTCCAAACGAATGACCTAGACCAACCTCGTCCACCAATTTCCTTTGGGCGCCCACGTCATTTAGGGCGCTTACACAGTCCCAAATCCTTTTTAGAGAGAGAAAGCGGTGCATGTTTAGCTAATAGTTCTTTCTTATTTTTACGGAATTCATTCGGTCTTCGGTTGATAATGGAAGCCACGTGTTCCCAAAACAATTGTCCCGAATAAATCAAATCTTTTGTAGTGATGAGTGATCGGATCTTATATGTACTATGCATAAAGTGACCTTGCAATACGCGCCGATGCCGATGTTGAAACGATATTGGGCGTTAGGCATGTGGTGGAAGACACGGCTATATGTCTGTTTCTATTTTAAAGAGGTGCCCTCTTTCCTACTCTCTGTTTTCCTATACTATAGTTAAATTTTGACGATTACAGTATACGCTTCGTTCGGTATTAGCATTCGTGAAAACAGATACACATTCAAAATATCTTACGCAAGTGAAAAAATAATATTTTGTAGGTATAGGGAGGTATCTCATGCAGAATACATAAATTGAATTATTCTCTTATTAAAATAGAAAAATGGCAAAAAAATCGAATCGTTTCTAGTAACGTACATATATATGTCTCAAAAGTTTTGACTTAAAATACAAGTTTATGGAAAAAATAAATTAAGAATAATCTTTTGGCGTAATATTAATAATAATTTTTCTTTTCGTAAATTTTATCCGAAGACAGATTGATAACAACTTTGAAAATTAATAAATACCATCATATCACGTTCGTATCAATACAATGCCATCTGGCAGAAATTCCACATTCTTTTTATAACAAAAACAAACAAGAAAAAGTGAAATGCAAGGCAAGGATGACTATATGAGTCAGATGGATAACATTCAAGGTTGCAGAGCGACATTTTTCGTGCGTGATTTCAGAACTTGACTGTCAATACAGTTTCTATTCAACATGTTCTTGGAGATATATGTATGTATTCGGCAATTGCATACTTATTTGATCGATGCACTTCAGATTAAAATAACAAATTAGACTGTGTTTTTATTTATGACTATAACTGTAACATGTATTTATGACACATAAAAAGTTATTTCTTAAGAAATGATAATGTTATAATAATTTCTTTAAATTAAAATCGAAAAGTAAAATATTTTTCAAGATTAAAATCAGTTCGCCCCGTTTATTTTTTTTTCGAACACGGTACGTAGATATGCGTTCTACATCTACGTCAGCAGTTCTTGTTGCTTCACACGTTTCAATAAGCCACTATTAACCTACTTCCTGTATCGGGCATCCAGAATTTACACCCTGTTGCTGGGTGTTACAGAAATGGGGTTTCTTCGAACGCCGAGCTGAGTGCTTGGTCTCTAGATAATATCGTCTTGATGGTTTTCAGGTGTATGAAAAGCTGATGGAGGTTTATGAATAGAATACATGAAAGGTTCTTGTTGTTATTAATATGTGTTAAGGTCTTTCACCAAGAAGACAGGGCGGATTAAGTTCAACTCAGATTTTACATTGAAAGTTATTATAAAGATTTTATTTTATAGATTCCTAAAACAAGGATAGTGGGTAGAAGATCGTGATATATTTATTTGAAATGCTTATATATACATATATTGAAAGTTATAATCTATATAACACCAAATAAATGATAGTCAATCAACGATTTTTAGTTTTGTTTAGAACATATTTGTCGAAATAGGAATAGACAAATTAATCAAATTCTTTCATTAATTATCAATTTTTACATCTGAGAAATTCTCATGTAAGACACAATACTATGTAATTTATAAGTAGTTTTATTCATAATTAACCTACTACCTCAGTACTACCTAATCATTTGTATCTTATATCTTACATAATGCCCAGATACAATATACGATCTGGATGGAATAACTTATATATTTGACACTGGCCCGCCTGATGCGCTTGTAGGAAAGCTATTTTTCGACCAGTTATGCCAGAGAGATAAACAAACACTCGCCTTGAAAATAGATATGTGTGTTTGCACGTCTTGGGACCTGGCTGAACTACCTACATCCTGAATATGTGGCATAGAAGACAAACTATCTCCGTTTAGGGTGCATTAAAGTTTCCTAGTTTATATTAAGACGGAAATAAAAATCGTCAGACGAACGCGTAACCTATATACAGAAAGTTGAGTTTTTTCTTTATCTTGATACAACACGATATCATGAAAACTACACGTTAGATCAAAAAGCCGTTGAGTAAACAAGTTGTTCGCCACGTATATAGGACAAATCTTTGTTTGATTCTGAGTAGACAATCTTAATTGAGAACTCCTAAAGTATCGAATTTGGCCCCACTCTGTACAGTGCCTCTGAAGAATTTTCCTTATTTCATTGTTCATTCAAGAATGTACATGCCGACAATAACGATAGCGTATATTATCCTCAGCAGCGCCTAAGTTCCTCTAAGGGACAAAGCCTTTATCTATGCATACAACCAGTATTCTACATCTCTTGCCGGTTCAAAATTTGACATTTCTACCCCCGTCAAATCTACCGTACAGAGTAAAACATCCATCCGGAAGACAACAACGGGACAAAGCGCAACACAGCCAGAAATATGTATTCAACAACGCAACTCCGTGTATTAAAGTTCACAAGGCGAAACAGCGGCGCAATAGGAAGGGAACAATGGTGATGCCCGAAATAACCGGCAACCCCTGAGAGGCTGTTTTCACGCGCGTGACGTATAGGGGGCGCCGTGTTCGGCGGGCGAAAAATGATCCGGGCTAAGGGCGTGGCTCCGTGTAGAAGGAATGGATCGATTCGTGTGCGCCGCTGTCCCTTCGTATGCACGCGATATGATTTCGAGGCATGTGTCGTCCTACCTATAGATATTTTAGACAAATATAGGTATATACACAGGCGATAGTATACATACACAGACACACATACGTAAATATGTTTATAGTAGTAATAAAAGCGGTTTTAATTTTTGGACAATTACGGAAAAACATGCTATCTTTATGTTGTGTCTGGGTTTGTTTATCTTCTTTTTTTCAAATGATTTTTATTGTGTGTTTCACTTGAAATCAATTCAAACTGAAGATCTACCTTAAAATGTATAAAAACAAACAGTACCATTCCAAATAAATACGTGTACGCAAAGCTTGGTTGGAATAATCTAATAATATTGAATATATTCTTATATTTTAACAATAAGTCATCATTACAATAATGGGGATTGTTAAAACATACGCAACGAAAAAGAAGACTGTGATTTGTGTTCCATTTGATCGTTGAATGCAAAGTATTCGATTGCACAGTACAATCTCAAAGCTCCTAACTTTCCATCAAATGAATTTATAATGAATAATAACGACACATTTGTTTAAGCATATGTACTTTGGATAAATGAATGGTTAGGAATTAATATTTGAAATAAAAAATTCTAGCTTACCAAGCAACTATAAGAGATAGGTGTAAGAAATATTAATACAATCTTAAAAACCCTTAAAATTAGAATCTAAATTAATAAGTACAGACTGTTCCATTTGAAATAAGAAAGTCACTTGCGTTTAAAGATAGCGAAAATTGAAAGTATGTTTTTGTTCATCTGTAGAATTTGTTTGCATCACTTTTATTTTATTATCAAGTCTAATGCTTGGTTAAAAATAAATACAATTTAAAATACCCAGCTTAAATATGCATAACAGGCACATCTCTTAAATGTTGGTCGATATTTTGAAGAATAGTTAATGACCTTGTAAACGAATTGAGCAGTGGCGGGTCGTAACTTTTTGTGTAAGGGAGGCTACTGTAATCTAGGTAACTCTTCAAGGTCAAAAAATTAAATTAGTATAGTTATTATTGTAGCATTGTAATGTAAGTGTAGAATAAAAATTGTACCTCAGTTACGAAAGAGTTTTAGACATATGTTTATTTGACATTTTTGTCTTGAAATTGCTTCACCAACACACCTTCAACTCTGGCAGTCACGTCATGGGACATCCTGTATAGAGTGGGAACATTTCATTTGTTATGAAATCCACATAGTAGTTAGAATAAATAGCCTTGTGTAGTATCTTTAGGTGGAGCACGGGGTTAAAAAACAATTTATTATTTGATTTTATTCCTTATTGCTTTTAATGAAGAAAAATAACTTTTTATTAATTAGTGTGTGTATACCACTTAATACGGTTTACATTTGGTATCTGAATCCTTTTTAATATTTTCTTACATTTTATTTTTCCATACAGAAACAATAGTTTCATATTCTTTCTACAGAGAAACTTAAAATATTAATTAATAATCCTCTAATTTTTTTAGTCTTATAACTTGGGCATTTCGACTTGCGCAGATTGTACATGTATTGGGACAGCCTATAACTAACATTATTTATGCATTAATTTTTAATAGAGTATCACGTAGATTAAGATGGTGATTCATTCACAAATCTCCTTTATACATTTATAGCTTGCGTTGATAGGTTTTTCGCATGATTTCACGATATGAGTCAAAACAATCTCCTTTGAATCATATCAAGAAGATGCGTCACGTTTACATAAATAATGTATACTGTAATATGTTCGTTTGTATTTAGTTAAATCAAGCGTATTTTTTTTTTTATTATACAATATATCCTTTCACTTTTTGCATTATCTTGCCGCAGAAAAGTGCGGGCCCGTGGAAAATTCGATTTCCTTAAAACTAAAGAGGATCCACTCTTCGCTATACGACGGCATGGTCGAACTTTCCTCTCCGGCTCGAATTATTTATGCCGTTTACGCCACGATAACCCTAAAGGGAACGTCTCGTACTACCGATACCTAAACCTAAGAGGACGCCGGCCGGGAAAAGGACTTTCCATTTCGTTCGTTCGGTCGTTCTCCGGGCCTGGACGAAGACTCTCCGGAAGTTCGTCGTATAACAACTTTTTGTTTACGTCGTTGACGGAACGGTTATTGGCCCCGGCGGCGAGAATGTCTTCTTCGCGTGGCATCGCTTTATTTTCGGCGAATTCGAGGTTGGAAGGAGGTGTTAATTTATTTTATTTTCTGATGGCTCGGCCGGACGGTGAAAATGAAAGGAAAAAAGAAGGTTTTAAGATTACTTTAAAGATGGAGTGCTGATTAAGAAGGGGAGGATGAAGTTTACAATTGTTTCTTGTAGTGATGTATAAAACTGCTTCTTTACGTTAGCAGCTACAACCGGCTTCTGCTAATTTTGGTTAGCAGTTTAAAAAAGCTGCTACTTTTTGTAGCAGTTTTCTTTAAATAGCGGTATACGTTAAACAGATAAACAATATATGTATGTATATACACCTAGGTATTGCATATATTTTCGTAACTGATAATGATCTACTAATAAAAATAATTGCTTAATAAATGAAATAGTATAATTTATTGAACGGAAAAGTATAAATTGGCATTTTCTATCAATTAAAAAACGGTATTTGTAACAAGTAACAAATAATAACTAGTAATAGATTCCGAAGGGTTACGTTTCATAATGATCGAGTTTCTATATTGATATGTATTATGTGTTTTTGCATAAATATTTCGTAATCAAAATCGATATAAAAACTAATCAGCGACACTTACATTGTGTGGGGCTGTTACACAAAATAACTACTATTATTTGGAATAAAATTGTCTCCATCTGGGGTTAACAAAAACAATATTTCTACGTAGTTGTTAGAGAATGCTGTTTACTTTTTATTCTCTTATTTACTTAAGCAGATGCGATGTTCGTATATTCGTTATTTCTAGGTTTTTTTTTACCTAGTACGCTTGCCATTTATTTAAGACACCACTAAAATATAGGTATTTTTAGAAATATCTTCTTTAGTATGTTTGTTAGTTCATTTCTACTTTTTTACGGTAGAAAAACATCTGATACATAGATAGTGCCACAAAATAAACATGAACTACTGTTTCTTACAATAAAATGTTTTCTGAATTTATAACATTAAATAAATATAGCTTTTATATATTTATCTTTGTTCCTTGTATGTATTATCACCACCCAAATTCATATAAATAACAACATCATACACAAATTATTGTTAGTCTTTCAGTTACAAGTTACCACCAAAGTTTACTACTAGAATAAAATACATAAACAAACTAACATATATTGCAATGGTTTAGTGCCAATTATTATAATAATATCAATCTGATTTTAATAATAAGAGAAGCTATTCAAACCTATTTGACAAAAACTTACTAATTCTTCAATTTAATAGTGACATGAAAATAATGTTTCTTTTATTACATAAGCACTGAAGTTACAACTACAAAATGCAACAAATCAATAAATTATCAAAAAATTCACAATCAATTTCCTCATTTTACGCCATTTTTTTCTATTGTGCAGTTAAAGAACAACTTGGTGCTGTTTTTTTGACGATTTAAATTATTAAAATTTGATGGATATAAGAAGGCATTATAATAATAGGATGATAATGTCCTTAATAAATAGATTTTTATAAAATCAATCCTGCCCTGAATAGAACAACAGAGGCGTATATATAAATCCTCTTCTTAATTCTTTAGCTTATCCTGCAAGCTTTAATTCAATTATTATATCATTGCATGGGTACTACTATAATATATGGTTAGTCGTTGGGAATTAATATGTATCATATGTTTGGTTTAAATGAATTGATTGTTTTTGTTTGGAGCGAACGGTATAAACAAACTAACAGAACAATAAATCCATTTATTAGTAATGCTGTAATGGCAACAGCTAATTGACATGGACATATAAATGAAAAACAATTATCTTGTGATTAATATGTATGTATTGTACAATGCAGGATACGCATTGAAAACAAACAGCTGGTTTTACAAATTATAAGAGCATGTACACTGTAATACAAAAATTATGTCTCCCTAAAATTTGTTCGTGAGAGAGAGAGATTAGATGTATTATCTATCTAATTCAAATGTAAACATGTCTGAGGCACCACTCTACGAAAACTTGAGCGCTTAATGAAACAAGGCCACATTTTAAGCGAACAGATAGCTACATTATATTTATAAAATGCAAAGAAGTAATACCTTAGGGAGACATGAGTTTTGAATGTGACTGTATCAAGTTAAAAAGATAATAGCACTAAAGGTGATCAATGAAATGTGGTTGAAAATATTATCCATTATTTTGAAGACACAGTCGAATTACATTACGAACATTTACTAGGAGTTGTGGGGTTTTGTCGGCACAGGGATCTATAATAGCATTGCGAAACTCTTCGATCGTGTCATGTATGGTCTTAAAAATGATATTCCTAAATATGGGAAAATAAAATAATCTAAAATTGTCAAGTACGCAGATCTTTCGAGAAAATTAATAATTCTTATATAGAAAAATTGTTCCAAGAAAGCTATTGTTTGTTTGTGGAGATTTGTGTGCCGTATTTGTGTATTATCTTGCTGAAAAAAAACCTTCTATAAGTTGGTCATCATGAAGTTGATTGATAAACGGCTGTAATAATTCGTTTCGATATATTTTAGCAGTTATTGTTTAATTAAAAAAATATAGGTATAGCTGATCACTGTTTATAGATCTAATGGACCAAGTATACTATTTATTTGAATATAAAAAAATCAAAGGTCATCCTTACGAGAACCATGCAATTATATTTACAACGGCTTCCTTATTATATCGTCGTAAACAAATTACTTATTAACGATATGCATCGCACAAATGTCGTAATATTAACCAACACATTAAGTATTGGTACTGGACTGACTTTTTATCAATTGCGCCTTGTCTTAAACGGACCAAGGCCTCAATAATGTCGCTATACAGACAGGACGTCGGTCTACCAAGATCTTGGACTTACCCCAAAATTTACGAATTGCTGTTTCTGAAGCAAAAAAGCTAATGTTAAGACGGGTACGTGGAACATGGCAGTAATAATTATATCCACCAACTGCCAACACCCCTCGAGATTTAAGTACTGTCCTTAATTAAATCAACAAACAAACTCTCAAACTAATAAAATCTCGTTTATTTTAGAGATAGTGCGAAAATTAAGAAAATAATTGGTATAAAAAGCGATCATATTATTTTGTTACTTCTAGTTTAAGTTTAAGTACTCTTCAATTAACAAAGTGCATATTATTAAGAAGTAAGGATTACGCGAACCACAATTGTAGTTAGTTTAATGTAATTATTCTCGCTCGTCCCTATATGTTCACCAACTGTGCCAACTTTATAATTGTTTGAAAATTTACATTTTTTTTTCTGTGCATGTATAAGCTCTACGTACTAAGTAAGGACTTACAGGTATTGGTGAATACATTATGTTTATAGGTCAAATATTAAATGAATTGTTTTTTCGAAACACACGCTCAGAAACGAAGAAAAAGTTATTTTTATTTCTGTAGTAATTAAGATTATATACCAAAATAAACAGTGCATTCCCTTCCTCTACGCTGATGTAAGCACCGTCCGAAATCAATTTATCAAGGCGCCACTGTGCTCCCAGGATTCTGACAGTTCCCGGTTGCTTTCCTCTTTTATTTTCAGTATAATAACAGGAATCGTTATAGCGAGGGCTCGTTTGACGCGCTATCCTGCTTTCCTTTACTCCTTCTATAACTCTATATAATATCCCGTCAACATAATGCACACGCCCGCTGGTATATGCGTCTTCATTTTATAAATAGGTCGGTCTTTGACCGGGCAAGAGAAAGATGATGGCGAATTTAACATGACAATGGCACCAAAGAGGACCGAGCTCTTTATATGAGGACTGACGGCGAAAATGTAACGCCAGCGAACGTGATGAAATGCAAAGGTGGGTGCAGTAGCATATTGAGGGTTCCAAGAGGAATAATGATCCTGTCTGTATTTTGCGCGAGAGAAGCGTGTATTTTCGTTGGTAGTATGGGAGATTTGCAGATGAGAAAGGATGGATTTCTTTCAATAAAGCATCTGCGCTTTGTATAGTAAGATCTTTTCCACAATCATCATAAAAAAATCACTTTGATATACTCTTAAAATTGAGTTGAGTTGTCAAAACGTAATGGTACCAATCCGCAATTATCGATTGGTACATTAGCGATTTTTTTTTAATAAGATTTTCTAAATACCAGACATTTCAATTGAAACGAGCCACCTCAATTAACTCTTTACCTGCTGTGATTTATATAGAATTCCGAAACCCGTCAAATTATCATATCAAGAGGGACAATTTTTAATGACGGGCTTGTCGATTTAAAATCATTCTTCGGGGCGCAACAGCCCTCACCCTTAAAATTGGAATAGGGAAGATAGGTCTTGTGACCACTCATTCAAAAGGTGATATAATTCTCTTTACAGCAACATGTATTGACACTTTTTTATTTTTTTTTAATCAGTAAGCCAAAAATTGCATAATTTGCAACCTGTGTAATAAAATACGGTTAGAATGAAATTGCTTGGATTTTACTTTATTAAATATTCAAAATGATGACGATTAACTTCTATACAATAGTACAATTTTGTTTCAAATGCTCTCCTGACATTTCGCAGCCTATAAAGCTATTCACATACGTACGTATGAAAGTAGTATATGTATCTCCTCCACTCGTTACTGAATCAAATAGAGTCGTCCACAATATAACTACATATAAATATTTCGTGAATAGCGGTATGTAACAAAAGATACTTTGGGACGGTGTGCAAAATTGTAGAAACAATTTATCTATTTACCGTATATCGCTATTTAAAGAAAACTGCTTCAAAAGTAGCAGCTTTTTAAAACTGCTAACCAAAAGTAACAGAAGCCGGTTGTAGCTGCTAACGTAAAGAAGCAGTTTTATATATCACTGCGTGGCATACACCTTAGACTTAAAATGTCCCAAAAAAAAAAGCAAGTGATGTAAGATCCGGCGATCTGGCAGGTCATTCTATGGGGTCCCTTCGGCCAATCCAACGATCGCGAAAATGATGATCCGAAAATTGTCGTAGTGCGGCAGCGTAATGTGGAGGCGCGCCATCTTGCTGAAACACTATCTGATTCTCCAACAAATCTGGATCTTAACATGGCAACTGACAGGTTTCGGAATTTTATATAAATCACAGCAGGTAAAGACTTATTTGAGGTTAGGGACGTATTCGTTTCAATTGAAATGACCTGTATATATTTTTCAGTAAAAAAAAATCTAATACAAATATTATGCGTTAGATCATTTACAGTGTTCGGACTCACTTGAAACTGAGTTTTCGCGCTGTAAATGACACCTACCGCATAATTGAATGTGCAATGTTTTTGCATAAATACATACAACCGATTCGTATTCGCTTAGCGCAAAGTATGTAATGTTTTTTTTGTTCGCTTAACTCATCACTTCATAGTAATGAATGAGAAACCGAGATCCCGGCAATGTATTATATAGTTAGATCGCTTTGATAGAAGTCCAAGTGCACGTCGAACAGAATTCCTAGGGTCACGCGTTTTCCTAATGCATTGCGTGCTCCGTAAATGTTTTGAAATACTTGGCCGGCTATAGCGTAGAATCGTAGATAGAATGATCGGGCCACAGCCGCGGTTTGTGTTTACATTTAAGACGTCTGTGTATATAGTTTTCCTTACGCACATTTCATTCAGAGACATTGACCTTAAAGTATAACGAAAGTGCGTCAGCTGTGTTGCGTATTTCTAAATTTTTGACGAATGCGATGGTAGGACAGACACACTCCATGCGTAATACAAGATGTAGTCGCAATTTTCAATAAGGAGGGTAGTAAAATCGGGTATATAAAAAAAAAAACCGAGAATAAAACGTATTTTTCGGGGTGTCGTTTGACCTTTTTCAGAGTTTAATACCGTAAAAAATTTACGATCGTATGCAGGGAATGGGATCAACTATATCTTCGAAACGATAAACCAGACATGTTGTTGTATGTGTATGTATGTATATGGGGCAAAATATTTTTTATTTAAGGAAAAATTGTACAAAAAAGTATTTATACATGGGCAATCCAAAAATCAATGTTTAAGGATTTATATATACATCTTGAATTATCGCAGGCGACATATGTACATATTTGGTTAATACATAAATAAACACTGTATTTAGCGTACGATAAAAAACCGGATCACAAAATCTAGGATATTAACTATAACACATATGATTCAGAAATACTTACACAACCTATACAAAATAAAATAGATATTGAGAAACTCAAACTCCTGAGTCACATTTCCGTATATTATGCACTTCCGCTTAGCTAGTAAACTTTTTTTTTTAGATAACCATCCAATCCAATATCCAAACGACATTTCATAAAATTTTGTTTGGCAAAACAAGTACTGTCACTAGATTTCGAAAAATGTATGGAATATTCACATTGGTTCAATGCAAATCCAAGGAATGACCATGTTTTAAATCTTATTTTTTTTTTAACTAAGCCTGGTTTAATTTAACAGGTGATGTAAATTCTCAAAATATTAGGATTTGGTCCGCACAGAATCCTCATGTTATTCAGGAAACGGAATTGCATCCTGTAAAAATAGGTACACATATGGGTTGCAATGTCCAGGAGACGTATAATAGGACCGATATTCTTTCAGGAAACAATAACAGCAGCCAGATATACAACTTATATTACATGAATTTGTAGAACAATTTCTTGATGATGAATTACAGCTAGGCTATTTTCAAAATGACAATGCTACTGCTCATACAGCAAGAGAAACAAGAGAGTATTTGTAAAAACTTTTTGATAATAGAGTTATTGGCTTTGAACCTTGACCATCTAGATCACTCAATCTTACACCGCTTGACATTTTTTTTTATTTGGTCATCTGAAAAATAAAATTTATTGGAACCGCTTACATAATATGGATCAATTGAAAGAAGCAATAAGAAATGAACTAGAGAATATTACAAATGAGCACTTAATAAATGTTTCTGAAAGCACGAAGAAGAGGCATTGTATAAATAATGGTGGTTCTCACTTTGAACCCAGCATGTAAGCAGTGTAGGTATGTTAAAGAAACACGTTTCCAATTTTTTAATTTATATTATATTTTTGTTGTAGAGCGTATGGCTATGAAAAGCATCCATCCATTATTGTCCATTCAGTACCTCGTATAAATTATTATGAAGAATGTCTGATATAAGCTAAGATATGACATAAGTGTGTATTTTTACAATATAGATTGTTTAAATTTTTATACCTTTGATTAAACCTGGTTGTATTTGTTTTCAGAAATATACTGTTTTGAAAAATGTTTATTACGTTATTTTTGCGCGGGAGTTAGTTGAATGACTCATTCCTTGGATGCAATTTTGGTGCACTACACTTGTTGTTCGGGTTGACATTAGTGTATATTAAGTTGCATACGCACAATTAGACAAAAAACCGCACAATGACCGCACGTTACTGTGCTTTATTAACTACATTCGAAACAGTGGATGTAAATATTGATATAATCTTTATGGAAAGTGGAGTAGGATCAGGACAGCCTTATTCCATCTCACGGTAGTAATCTACAGCCAGATTGGACCATTTACACGGAGGTTAATACGATCTATAGTTCTAAATTGTTGCAACCAAATTATTTTCAACAGAAACAAAACAAAAAGCGTTACTTTTTTACATTTTAGCTTTATCTCGAAAAATACAGATGTCAGTGGTATATTCTTACTAGAACCCCCGGCAGAGAGTGTCATAACAAGAATAAAAAAGCACACTATTGCAATCAATACATGCCTCTCTGTCGTTCCGACAAGCATTGTTATGATATTTCATTTGACCAGTTGTTACGCTCAAAAACAAAAATTCACAGAATGCGCTCGGGGCATATTGCATGCAAACAAACTAATATTATAAGATCATCTAATTAGATTATGACATGCACATGTGTCAGATGAGACAAGCATATAAATTGGTGCATTAAACCCTGGAGTAGGTATGTATGTACGTTACGTGTGATATAAAAGCGAGCCAATATCGGAGAGGTGAGTGGCACAATGAAATGCAAATGTTCGGCTTCGTGTTAGAGACAAGAATTCATTATTTTTTACGTGTTAAAAAAAGGACAAAGAACTACATTATATTATCATATGATAACCAACCAACAAATAAAAATAATATTAGGTCAACGACATGCATAAGACGTTATAGGGGTGCTTGCAAGGAATACGAAAAATCAGTATATTAACGAACAAAAATAAACATTTTAATACGTATGTAATTGAAGTGCTAACAGTAATATCTGTCATATACGAAGTTTTACCAAATACACATTATAAAGAGATTACATAACATACATGAGGCATGCACACCATTATTATATAGTCTAATTGAGGTGGTTCATATTGTTGTAGTTACATGTTTATTACAACTAATTCAATTGTTCCCGTCGTTAAAATCCCGTTTAGTATTTACGACTGTCAGCCATAAGTCGGGGATGTAATTCAATTCTGGAGGGGTCAGCATACGCGGCCTCTGGTTAAATTATAATTACATAATTTCATTAATTTGACAGTAGTACTATAACTGAGATGAGCGAATTACAATGTTGTTTGTACGATTGTTTACTACTCTTTATCAGGTGAACTGTATCGGTGCGTAATGTGTTTTGCTTTCTTTTTAAGCGTCATTTACACACGCTAATGTAATACGTCACTCATTGTCAATTACAATAATAAATGGTAATAGAACAGAACCGTATTATAACCAATTTATAGTTAAAATTAATGAAGATTACTTCCGAGCTGTCATTGAATGAAAACGTCCAATGTAGGAAGAACTACAGACCCGCATAACTGCCTCCCTTTGAATATTAGAAGCGATTCAGTGGTGGTACCGTTGTACGTATCTTTGCGTCCCCGTTAAATATTATATTACTTTCGGTTTTACGACAAGAATTTACGGCCATAGCTTGACATGTTATTCAGTGCTATACGAAAATCTGTCTTTCACGTTTTAATAAACACACAAAACGACTGTTTGTAACACGATATTGTAGTAACGTAAACGGAGAGCCCTTTTTTTTTTTCATAAACACATCTAGACACCTACTTTTGATATTTATTCTACTACTAGCACAGTTTAACTAGATTGTATTGCAACAGCTCTCTTCTTCGCTTGCATTGCGCGACTACGACGATGAATCATTTTTACACATGCAGATACAATAAATTCTCCGTCCCTCCGAGAGCGCACCCAGACAACACAAGGAAATGTACTTAACAATGTGGTCGACACAAGGGAGGGAAACGGCCCTGGAAACGCGCCTGATTGCGACGAGTTGCGGATGCGAATCAATAAAAGTCGTTTCGAAATGATCCCGTGGACAAAATGGAAGAGCCGTAACCGTGACAGGAGCCGCTACTTACCTTTAAAATCGGTCTTGTAAATCCGAGCGAAAAACGATACGAAAACATGCACCCACACAACACGGATTCCGCGACGATACTGGAGATCGACCGGAGAGGGCGTGAGAGTGCTTCACGTGACGTAGTTTTGTTACCATGACGACCGGGAGTGCTGGCGCTAATTTTTAAATTTATTTTTTGTTTGAATATTTCTGTTGTTGGAGATTGTAGGAATCTTTGTCAGATTTTTGAAATCGTGTTTGTCGAACAGGTTTGATGCCAGACTTCAAGTCGGTACTGGCACCTACTTATACGATGCTTATACGCTTACTTGGTACTTGGAACAAGCTTTAGGTTAATAGCTGGTTGCTGTTGATGTGAAGGGTGGAAAGCAAAATTGTAAAAGAAATACGAATTTATACTTAGTATATTGAAATAATGGTTCTCTTTGATATTAAATGAGCAAAAACAATAACAAAAATATGATAACATCGAGGCCAATAACGATAACAATAATAACAATAAATGTTGTGTACATTGGACTACACCAGATTTTAGGAACCACGTCTTACCGAAAATTATGGTCTTGAATTAATAAAATGTAGTGTACTCTCAAATAATCCGATATTTTATATGCCTATTTCTACGCTACAATCCTTGTGATAGCGTTGTAGTGTTTACACCTACTGATTCATTTTTTAAAATATCTATATCATCATTTTTCCATTACAAAATATTCATATTATGCTTTCAGGTAATTTTATACAAACGCCTACATATAGGCAACCAACATATCCAGTTTTCAATTTAATTCAATCTTCAATTAGTTGCATGAACTATTTAAAGACAGTTAAAAAAATGTAATTTAATTCGTTTTATTTTTTATTCAAATAACGATAATAAAAAGAACAAGGCTATTTCTGCAGTATTTAGTATTTACTCCGAAGCAGAAATGCCTATCAAATAATTAATTTTCAAAAAGTCTGTGGAAAATATTAACATAGAATCGTTTTTATATATAGAGCTATAAATAGTACACTGTTTTGATAAAATGATAAAATTCATAAAACTTAGCATTCATTCAGGGTGTTGGGCAATGGATTTTGTGTCATCTGGCGATAATACCGATAATATTGTTTCTTTCTACCTTGTATGTTGCAGGAATGGTTTGCAACTAGGATTTCAATTTCTGTTTATTATTATACATCGAAATATCAAATCAAACAAAATTGTTTATATCAAATTATTTTTATTTAAAGCTAAATGTTATCGATTCTCTTGATAAATTCAGGATGTGGACTGCATAGAGTAGTCTCAATATAAGAAATACATATTACGTCATCATAATGTCAACGTAGAATACGCGAACTGAAGCTTTGAAGAATTTTGCGTCATCTAGTGTTAACATTAAAAAGTTCTCTTTCTTCGCTTTTTTGGTAAAAATAATGGTTTGCAATAAGGCTCAGTATAAAGGATTTCGCAGTCATTTGACTTATTTTATAGAGTCGATGATCTTTTGGGATCTAACAGTGCTGATACTATTAACTTAGTTCCCTTATTCATTTCGTTATTTATTTAAAAAAAATACAGTTTTTGCGAAAATAATTGGCCGATACGAGATTTGTTAGTTTATTAGTTCTCGGTATGACCACCAGTCGCATACAGCACCGTGTTTATCTTCTCTTTCTTTGTTTCATTCCAAAATTTCAAAAACAGAAATACGGTTTCAATAAAAAAAACAAATTATATTTAAGCGTAATCACAGTTTTTATTGTTAATTTATTTATTTCTTCATAATTTCTTAGAGAATTATAAAAAATAAATACAACAGCATTAAAATAGTACACTGTACATATAAAAATTTAATTTAATAGATAAATAAAGACTTACAAGTCGTTATTTTTATAATACATATTATACAATAAAAAAAATACTTTAAAAAGTGGTGTTACTCATTACACTTCAACAGCTCTTTATTTGATTGATGGTATTTTCATTACCTCTCTCGGGATAATTGAATTGGCGCCGAACATTTGACCGTCATTATAAAGGGCCCTTCTTGATCCGGTACGAAAGTGGACGGAATTATGTGAAGAACACCGGCTGGTATATTCTCCAAATCCAAAATAACATATCCGGATCTAAAATTATTCGGGTAAATGCGAGAATTATACTATAGTAGGTTCGATTTTTGCAACTTTTCGATTTATGGTGTAAGATGAGCTCGATAGTACATGTACCTTTTCTCAACGAAAATTATGTCCGTATAATAGCCAAGACGCAATTTGCAGTTTGTTTTTTAGGTGCACCACCGTCAGGTTTACGAGTTGCTGCCCTAGTTGCACGAAATTTGTCAACACCGGCATGAACACGACTTAAAAGCTGTGCGTAAGTGGGAATAAACCCATTATCCATTATCTAATTTTCCATCAGTTCTAAAGTAACTCTCGGTAATAAATGTTTTATTTTGTAATTCTAAGATGTTGTAATAAAATAATACAATCAAATTCAACCATTTCTAATTTTGGTTTGTCACTGACAGCTGTTACAGTTTGAAGTACAATTTAAAAGTAGCCTCCAATCTTACTAGAATTTGCTACTCTAATCAGGAAAGTATTTGAAAGCACCGTATATGGTATAAATAATAATAAATAACCGTAAAAGGTTAAGCAACGATAAAAAGATGCAAAAATGCACTACACAATAAACATATAAAAAAAGAAAAAAAAAATCAATATTTCAGTCGGTGTTGACATAACCTAAAAATTGCATCTTAAAGAAAGATGTACGAGTTGTGTTTTTCGCGGAGGAAAAAACTTTAGGAGATCGTGATTCTCGGAGTCATTTTACACCAGAGACCGAAAAATAACGAAAATTGATTTTGTCCTACCGAAAAGCTCCGGACGATGTCGTCTTGAACGGTGCCGTTACGTCATCATCGTTTACATTGGTTATCGTTACATCGAAACCGATTTGATACTGCTTCGGACCCTTCAATTCGATGAAAAGGAAATTATCGTTCCTCGACGATTCTAAATCGATACGGATCTTGGGATTATTCCTGTAGGTGTGCGGATGATTCCCGCAACCGCCGGCCGTTATACCTCGCCATTCGCCCGATACCTCAAAATAAATAAATATTATTTAATCTGATATAAAAGTAAATACATATACAGGCTGTTCAAAAAAGTTATCGACGCACAATTGCTAACTTTGCAGCTACGATGCGCGTTAAATTATCAAAGATGGAGGGTTTTTGACGCTAATTACAATCGTGTAATCAGAAAAACAATTGAAAATCGCGTTTACGAGATATAATACACAGAGATTCAAAATGATTGTCAATTCCGCTCCTATAGATAGTAACAGGGTGTAGGTATATGCCGCGTGTTTGTAATGAAGGTTTGAACTAAGTCAGTGTTGGAACATAAGAAAGTAAACGGATCTGTCATAAATAAGGAAAACGTAACCTATAATTGAACTCGCATTATATAAACGACTATGGATTGGTGTTTCTGCTTGTAAAAATGAAATGTAACTAATTTAACTTTACTAAATTATGATTTTACAATTCAGTACTAACTGGTGTTTAACTAAATTTATTTATTACTTTAAATTATAACATACAATTAGTATAATTATTAGTGACAAACTGCAACTCTCAGTTCTTCTATGGTATGCATGCGGTTTCTATAGATCCTATTTTTTAGATAGCCGAACATGAAGTGATCTAATGGGGTTAGATCAGCGATCTTGGTGGCCATCTTTGTGCTCTAACGGACCTGTCAGCAAAAAACTGTTGAAGATATTGGCAGGTTTGTCGAGCAGTATGTGCTGGAGCATTATCGTGCTGAAAATAACCTGCTTCAAGTTCATTTTCTTGTAACTCTGCAATAAACAATTCCAACATCTGTTGGTAACGTTGGGCTGTTACAGTTTCCTCGAAGAAAATTAGCCCTATTATTCGTTGTCTGGACATAGCTAACTAAACTCCAACTTTTACGGGATGCAATTGTGTTTCTCGAAATTCGTGTGGATTTTCTGCAGACCAGATACTATAGTTTTGTAAATTGATATAGTCTGTTAGATAAAACCAGGCTTCATCCGAGAAAAATGATTTGTTTAGCAAGTTATCGTCCCTTCAATTGTTATTAAATCAATGACAATATTCCAATCGCCTATCGTGATCTAATGGTAATAATTCCTGTATCGTAGAAACTTTATAGGGATGAAAATGTAACTTTCTTTTGACAGCTCGTTGCGCTGAAGTGTATGATAAGCCTATAAAATTATAAAATGTAATAAACTATTTCACTTAATGTTAATATTGTTTTTTTTACTTGTTTGTTGAGCTATTATCACAGATAAATTCCCTTATTTTCTTACAGTATTCAGAAATACTATTGTTGGTGATATTAGATGTAAATATAAACGATTTGAAAAAGATTATAAGATAAATAATCGAAAGATACTACAACACGCACGCCAATGTCCCTAAATGTCAAGAAAATTCATTTAATGTATGAAATTTGTATGTAGCTAACTTCGCTCATTAAATTGGTAATAAGTATAGATAATTTTTTCCGGAAAACATTTTTTTTCTTACGACAATCATTTTGAATCACATGGTAGATAACTTTGTTTTTCCTTAAACGGATCACCCTGTATATTTTGTCACCAATTGATAGAAAACTAGGTTTTGAATACAGTATTGCTATAATAGTCCAAAATTGGCATTTTACGGTAGACGCGTTTATAGTTTTATGTTAAGGCTAAGGTGTGACTTAACATAGTTCAAATGTGTGTGATTTTTTAATGAAACAAGATAGAAAAACCAAAAAAAGATAGCAATGAAAGAGCATTGTATGTATATTAACTTAACATACTTAACTCGATATCGCCATATTTTGACTTAACATAGTTTTTACCTCTTTTACGTATTTGTACGGATCTCCGATTTTACTCAACGAAAACGGACAAGTCGCATAAGCCCTCAGCGTGTAATAAATAGTAGCTGTTTTCTCGTATTGCGAGACGACTAAAGTATATTTCCTGCTGCTTCCGGGACCTAATATTATTTTGCATAGATAATGCGGACTATTGATTCGTACGCCGTCGATGTGCGGCGGCGGATCGTTCGGATAGTACACTCGTTTGCCACCCTTATAAACCAGAACGGTTATGTATTCGCGATTCTCTCGAAAATCCGCGATATCCATGATATGTCGAGTCAATAATACCCAGACGGTCCCCGTAGCGTCCGGGCCGACGTCCAGGGAATATTGAGGATTCGAACTGAAGGTGTATAAATCTTTAATCGGACCGGTTCCGGCATGCCAACATCTGCAAAATGATTAGGAAATAGATGGGAAAATAATAAAGCATACCGTGTGTCCCCAGTAAGAGTGGAGAGCGCCGATATCTTGGAAACTATGTACTACCTATAGATAGGAAGACGAATTTGATAATTAAAATGGCAAAGGGAACTTTAGAGAAAATATTTTTCAATTCCAAACGTGACCGTTAGGAGGTGCTGTTGTCAGGGTCAACGGGAAATTTTAAAATTCGCTGGTTAAAGTTTCGACATTAGCTATCAATTGGGGTCTAAATTTCTAAGCCCAACTTTACTTCAAACAATAGTTTCCCAATATGGCAGTTTGTTATTGTTTCCATTGCTACCTACATAAATTAGTTTACACATCCGTTTAATCTACATGATGTACTTGTTTTATTTATTTATTTTACGTATTTGATTAGTTTTAAATTACCCTTGCAGTTTTTAAAACAATTGATGAATTTTAATAAGGTGCTTTATGTAAAAGGTGAGGTTAGTGGCCATAACATTTACATACTTTGTTATATATTATATTGTTAGGTTTAAGTGAAATAACCGTGAAAGAAGACGCCAATGGGCATCATGGTATTGTGCCATTCGCTCTTGCAAGATGAATTCTGATGTTAACGATGGTCGCAGTTTTTTTTCTTCTTTTTAATGACTTTAACGTAAAAATATTGAAATAATTTTCTTAATAATTCTTTAGCGATGAAACGGTAGGCTGATTATTCAAAATATATGGCCTCCACGCTTTCCAGATTTCATTCCCTTATTATTTATTTGATGACCTGAAGAATAAGGCATTTAGAAATAGATTCCACAATTTGGAAGAGCTTCAACATGTATTCGAAAATTTAAAGCGAAGAGTGAATATTTGCTTGGAAAATAATGGAGGACTTTCGAGTATCTTCTATAGATAGATGGTTGATAAATTTTATTATTTCTTTTCCTTATATTTAGCTTTTAGCTGTAACTGTCAATGCAATTTAACCTAAAATTTTTGTTTTATTCATAAATAAAAATATATCAAAGTAAGTAAATAATCAAAACCTCACATCTAGTTATTTTACCACTTTATTACCTTTAAGTGACTGCAATTTCGACAGGAAAATGTCATTTTAAGTATGTTAATTCAAATTTTCATGAAATTAGGGAAAATTATTTGTAGTTAGTACCACATTACAAGATTGGTTGTATACTTAAAACAAGTTACGTAGGTTGAAACCTTTTCTGAAATCATAGCATTTGAATTTTTGGTGATAATTCAAGAAATCGCACAGTTGCGTATAACGCCATCCGGTACATTTCTTAAACACTAATACGCAATACACATTGTGACGCTTAAAACAGTGGTACAGTTATAGCAGGTTTGATTTCCATGATTGGCAATGGATTCGGATATTTATCATTCACAAAACGAAGTATCTAACAGTTACTTAAAATTTTGCCGTTGATCCTGGGAACTGCGCCTCCAAGCGGCCACGTTTGGAATTAAAAAATATCTTTTTTTTTTTTTCTTTCCCACTTTAGATATGCTTCTTTTACCATCACTACAGCTATTGCAGTTTCCAAGGTATCGCTGATCTTTACTCTTACTGTTTATTGTTACTATTGTACAACCCTGTGTAATAGTAACAATAAAACTATACCATCGCAATTTTATGATCATTCTACACAATATAAATGCCGTTGTATTATTCTCGCATTTACTGAAATATTTATTTAACCGTTTTAAAAATCCGCTCTTACTTACTCGTGGATGCAATAGGTGAATTTAAACAATTCCGTGTTCCAATTCATGTAGAAGACCTCGAAGAAAGCGCAGATGCTATCGTAATCGATCCAGAAAACGCCATTATCGAATTGCGCCGCACTGCTCGGATAGTAGTTCAATAGCCGTTGCAATTCGGGCGTCCAATGTCGTATATCCAATTCCGAATAATTGCCCTTCCATCTGAGGTGCGACCAGGGGTTTTTCAGTTGCAACGGTTGTATACCGTTGACGGTACGCACGTCCATGACTGCGTACGCGTGCGTTGCCACTAAACCGGTGCGATCCGCTTCCGATTCGGACATCTCACCTGTCGCGACAGTAACCAGGACGTCTCCCTTGGCCATGCGTGTCTCGAGGATGGTGAAGAGTGCGTTTTTGTTGAAATCCTTGTCCGTAGAACGTACGGCTACCCTTTCCGGTATCCAACCGGTTAAAGCGTGCAAATCGATGTTCTAAAACGATCTTAATTTAATCAATAAGTCGGTAACATTTGGACTGATTTGGCGATGTACATATATGCACATTACAACGGAAATATCATATTTTGCCGAGTTCAAAAAAAAAGTACAAAAGTATTAAACATTCTATTTATTTATTTCATAGAAAAATGATACTTGCAACATCCAAGCTACCCAGTAAACCAAATTAAAATTTCTGCTATTATATTTAGTAACTTCAACTTAAAGGTATTCAAATAACTATTAATCTAATACAAAATCGTAGGTAATTTCATGCTTTAATGTTGAAGTTACTAAAAATAATTGCGGGAAATTTGAATTTGGTTCACTGGGTACAAGTGTTTCAAACACAAAGTGCAGCAGAGAATTGGTTTCAGGTGTACCAAGAAACTGATCCTAATAAGAAATTTGATACTTTTTTTGGATATACAGACGGAAGGAAGGACAAAATTGGGGCTGTCATGTAAAGGAAATGATCGTTTCAGCTCAAAGCAGGTACCCAGTACTACATATTATAAAAACATTAACTTCATCTATGATGCACTTGAGGACCGTAGTCACTGTTTGGCTCAGTTTTATGATTCGAGCAAGGCATTTGATTATACGATCCACGAATTATTTTTGGACATGCAATAATGCAATATTACGGACTCTACGTAACAGCTACGAAACTTATAAAATCTTTTCTAAGTAACCATAAGCAAGCAATGAAATGGAATGATGAGGTGTAAATAGTGGTTATTTGTAGATTTTGTCCTTTTGCAGAATGATGAAGCAAAATTACACGTGCAATGAACAAAAACCTCTGAAACATATATAAAAATACATCAAAATACAATTTACAGATATTTATTGCTACAAATCCACTTCCTAATAAATCTAGTCAGTTTAAAATTCGCTCTTGTTACGTTTAAATTATTGATTACTTTTAGCTTTACACAATGGTACTACTAACTGGTCACTACTCATCAGAAATTGTCAAAAACGCATGGAAAGGCTTCATACATCACCTATAAACAGCATTTTCAAATAGAGTTCTTAGTACTTAGTATTAATTTCCTCCAAGAAATAATAAACGTTTTGTATTCACCAAAACACCACCTTTCCACTAATGTGCATGTAAATCGTCAAATCAGCGACCCACATTTGAAATTGCTGACATAAATAGACATTAAATAGACATTAAAAGACTTACACTATTACTCCCTGGGAAATCGTAACCTCCCATAACTTTCATATAAGCTTTCTCAAGCAAGGAAACCCAAAATTCGTTCTTGTTACTTGAGTACGAGCAGAGTAGTTGCCCATAGCGACTCATCGGAAGATAATCGTCAATTATAATTTTTCGAGTCACTCCGTTTAAGTGTAATTTTACCATATATTTGCCAAAAGGATTATATAACGGTTTCTTATCTTTGCTTCTGGGGTAAATTATAGCCGTCACCAATTTCTTTCCAAAGCGCCTCTCGTATGAGGCACTAATAGCTAAACTTGCCACAAATGAACAGTCAGACACGATAGTTTGCTTTATACTAAAATAATCAGGATAATCGCCATATACTATGCAGGGATCTTTGCATACTTCGTCAGGCCTCACCCATTTATAGAAGTCCCGTTTTTGTTTTGGCGATAGAGAGAGTAAGCCATCTTTATCAGAGAAAGGAATTGCGAATTGAAACTTTTCCGATAGATCTATATTCATAAACGGTACAAATTCGTTATTATTTATCTTTGATGTGTGAAATAAAACGCGCTTTTCTTCTTCAGTATATGTCTCCGATCCTGTAACTTTTAAGCTAAAGGAAGTGCCTCTGTGTAAATTCGGGACGTTTCTAATGGAAATTATCGGTTCCCTTGTAGGTGATACCGGTGATGATTCTGTTGTTTTTGGGGGTGCGTTTTCATGTTTAATGCCTGCACAAAAATACGGCATAAAAAAACATAACCTCAATATGTAACAGTAACATAACCTCAATTCACAATACGTCAAATTTCATCTGTCAAAACTTACCTTTCAAAGTTTCAGCCCGTTCCAATGCTTTTATCGCTAATTCCTTCAACTCTCCTTGCATCAACTCCGGATTCTGTGTTACAAATTCTATTGCGTCTGTGTACAATCCGACAGCCGTATCTTTTAACCCAGCCGCATCCGCATCTAAAGCTTGTTGCATAAGGAATTTGTATCGTTTCTGCTTCTGTTTGTTCTCATCTTTAAAATTCTCTGGCGGCATGTTTTTTCCTTCCTCTAATGCAGTTGCTCTTTCTCTATATTCTTTTGATTTTCCCAATAGACTTTCTTCACGTTGTGGGCATTCACCAGCTGCTTTTTCTAGTAATTTTGCAGAGACGGTATAGAAATATATAGCTGGTTCCACCTTACCGTCTCTGTCGAATTCTACAGCTCTAATTGCGTAAGCAACCGCATCCTCTATGTACTGACTAGGTGCACACATTTTTTTTGTTGATAAAAACACTATTTATATCTCATTAAGCGTGTAGATTAAACGAATCCAATGATAAGTAGTAAAGGTAACGTCGTACTTTATTATATTTGTGAGTGATTCATTATTCTCCGTATAATTAAAAAACGATTTCCACTAGCAAAAAGAGGAGAAACGTTGAACTTGTTATGCCATACATATCGTAAAATCAACGAATTCCCAATAATCGTACACAGAATTACCATTAAGAACAATGAAAATCGTTCTATAAACAAGATCGTTAAATTCCGGTACATACCTTGTATTAATATAATAATTGTATTTTGTTATACGCCACTTATGACAACCCGCTGGGAAAACAAGGCATTTTACTTTTAATGTTTTTATCGACCGAGTAAACGCGACGGGTTGTTGTTGCGTTATAATAATTGTATTCGGATAACAATTCAGGGCGACAGAAAATACTAAGGGAATTAATTATTATTGGATAATTATAAAAGAATTTATAGTGCGTAATATTCAAGAATATATTGTTACAGTTCGTTTAAAGAAAACGGTAATTTGAAATGTCAAATTTTATATTGTTTTAGATCCTGTTATCGAGGTGGCGCTGATAGACATTTTAATAACAAATTGTTGTGATAAATTTGATTTTTAATTATTTAAATTATTTTATATAATTTCAAACAACAATAAATGATGATTAATAAAGCAGATAAACAACAAGTTGCCTACAAACTGACGTTTCCTTATATTTGTCATTTTTCTTTTTACTCATAGGAAGACACATTTTCAAAAACTATTTTATATAGGTACTTAATTTGTGTTTTTGGTACATTGAAGTTTTTTTATTGCCTATAGAGGATAAAAAGTGGTTCAATTTAAAGCTGCACTTTTGATTTTCAAAGGATAATATTGGATAACACTCTATCTTACTAGATTTGAAAGAGTACAATGAGTGAATTTACGCTACGAAATTACGTCGAGTGTAAATTGGTGTATGATCGTTTACAGACACTCATTGTCAGTGCAAGTATACATACAGTTAAATGCAGTTGGTATTACAATGCAGACACAATATTTTTTTCCTTGCATTGTTTAACAAAACCAATAATTATATTAAAAATGCATTAGGTTCCAATATTAAAAAAAGGTTTATCATCTCGCTTCTTCTCTCGGTCTTTCTTGTATAAGATATTCTATATACCTGGAGTGCCTTTAGAATCCACATACAACATTATTAATGACTAGCTATTTTGAATATGTGCTCTTTTATCGCCAAACCACTGTAATATAATATACAGTATATAGGTATATCTGTACACGTCAGATATTTCATGTAGGCATTGTGTATATTTGTAATAAATGCATATTGTGGTTTAGAATTTTATTTTATTTTACGTTTTGCGAGTAACATCATTTATCAAAGTCACAATAACGAGAAAACGATATAATAAAAATCATAAAAGTATCTCACAAAATTCAATTTCAATTTTTTTAGGGACTTTTAAATTGTCAGGACGGTAGGTGATTTTTACGGTTATTGAAATATCAAACTCCTTGTCACTAGTGTCAACCGCGATTTTTCTTAGATAAATCCTTGAGAATCGGTGAATTAAACGCGGATAAATTATCACCGTTTAAGTGAATCCCGCTTTCTAAGACGTCTAAAGAAAAATAAACTCGCCAACCCCGGGGAATTTATATCATGTAGACGCGGGCAGGTTTCGGGCGGTAATCTTTCAATGCCGGTTGACATGCAGATTTGTCCCGTCTTCGTCCAAGTGATGAAAGCGAAAGTGTATGTATTTACGTGGCGGAATTTCAATGTGGGCACGTGCTAAGAAGAAATAATGGTACCAAACCGTAACGGCTAAAGTATTTGTGACAGTTTTGAGTGTATATCTTACGTGTTTTGTGTTATTATAATAACAGCTGCGTATATGTGGGCGAGATGGGTATTTATGAAGAAAGAGCGATAGTTATTTTATCGGGATAGATACGTAAAAAACACTTCTCAATTATTGCAAATCAAGTAGATGAATACAATTATTTAACATCCAAAGGAAATAGGTACACTGCTCGGCAAAATTAATGTCGTGGTCTATATTGCAGTGACTATCAAAACTGCTCATCATTTGAGGAGATGCACGTTGGGCTGCCATTGGCTTATGCGGGAAGCACGTTTGTTGAAGTACCTACGCGTAAAATGCTTTGCAATTAGAAATATCGGTTAAGAAAATACGAAATTTCGCTCTACCTGGCGCTTATCCACCCTTTTCTGGCTATCGTGTATATTAAAGTAAGTACATGCATTTGGATACGAAAATGTACAAGTTATACTTATCTACATTATATATCATATTATGCATTACATACATGAAGAAAATAAAGATTTTGTATAATTAATCATTAGCGTTCAAATCCGTTTTGACTATTTCCATACACCATAATTACAATGAAGCGTCTTGGTACTGATCACAAGCATTACATACAAGTGAACACTAGTATTAAAATGTTGCATCAATTACTCATTTATTTATTTATCGTATGGCAATGCACAAAACGTAAAAGTGTGGCAACATTTTGTCAAGAATGGAATTCAATCCTATAATGTATCTCGTAAGCAATCCAGAAGATAAATCAGGCATTTGTAGGTGTTGGCGTAGGTCAAAAATCCTGGGGTCACCACGAAACAAACACTGCACTTCAGAAACAATAACTAATAAGTATGTACACTAAGCCAGGATAATAACTTCCAGGAAATTTCAAGTTGATGTCATAGTCACTTCGATACTTTTTGAAACAAAACAATTAAACATTATTACCGTGTTACCGCTTTCGTAAATGAAATATTTTATAATAAACATATAATGAAACATCTATCACGGCAAGCCAAATATAACCAAATCAGTTTGAGGAAGGAATCATAGGAATTATTACATAAGAATGAACGCCCTAGGGATGGTACGACCTGCTCCTTATGCGGAGCGGGTGCACCAGCTCCGACTTCGGCTTTGAACCTGGTGCAAGAAATCGGGTTCACAGGTCCACAGGTCCTCTTCTAAACTCTACTCTTTTTTTATTGCAATGGTACCATAAATGCAGAAGCAAATGTAGCCAAGTAGAAAGACTGATAATATTCTAACTTATAGCAATTTAATAGCAAGAATGCGCTTTCATCTGGCAACTAACATCTATGTTTGTTTCATCTGTGATTTCCTGTAGTAGCAATCCACTGACTGCAACAATTACAAACAAAAAACTCTAATCTATTATGGCGCCCTCTGACTGTGCCTTAGCGTCTTGAAAATAGTTGGCAATATACGAAAATGTGCATGTCTCGCATTGTCTCTGCCAATAGCAGCAATGGAATGCCTTCTAGACCTTTCTACTCTTCATTTGGTGATAATGGCGAGCCAAGAATGGGGCATCTCACATTGCAAAAACAATCAAGTTCCAGGTATGCAGGATTTTGACACAATAATATTGTCCACCATGTGGAAGGCAGTTTTTTGGAAATGAGATGAGATCACATGATTTCGATATATATTTTTAACAGAGACTTCGAGATGGAAATCACGGATCGGATAAGTTGGCATTGATTTGGTTTACAGACGACGAACATATGACTAACATCACGACTACCTTGACTGATTTGACTGTCTGTGACATTTACGTCACAATCGAATAGGATCTCTGACAAATGGAAAGCAGCATCTGTCGCGTTTTCGTGCGACTGGTTTGTAATAAATAAAGGTAAATATGTTTATTTCTTTTCGATAGGATATTCAACAGAAACATCGCGATTTTCTTTTAGCTATCTTTAAACGCACCAGTTTTACATAAACTCCTACGGTAAACAAATACTTATATGTCTTTTATCAATGTAAACGTATACAAACACGTAAACAAACGAACCCGGAACTAGCAACAATCGGCAAACAAATCTTCCTGAACACGTATAGGGATATCAAGGTTCGCGACGTGTATCTTTGATCATTCGAAAGAGCTTTCGCGGTAGCACCTTTTGCACATCAGCGTGTGTGATCCCTATATCCTGTGTGGAGATACAGCCTTTGCTTTTCCATGTTTTCGTATTGGTATTTGTGACGTTGTAATCCTGTCTACCTTCGTCCGCATAAATGTGTTCGTATGCGTTTCAAATGAACTGTGAAAGAGGCACGATCTGACAGGCCGTGGTTTAAAGCTTTAAAGTGCTATAAGCGGGATGGGAAGTGATTATCGAGGCCATGCCATTAATGCCGTATGCGAAGAAATTAAGATATTATTCGAGGATGAATCGATCAATGTACGAAAGCGGCGCAGTCAATAGGATTTTCACAATTCCACACAGAGAAAAACCCGCATAGTGATATTTACACTTTACTGTTGGACGTAAATTGTAGTAAGAATATTTTTACTATTGTGCGAAATTTTTAAACAACGTCGCTGCAGTTTTGTATACCACAGTTACAAAAAAAAAGCATTAAAATTGTTAGAAAACATTGTAGTAGATACAATCTTCTAGAAAATACTGTGAAATGTTTTACAATATTTTACAACTAGTAAATATAATAAATTGCATATGATGAAGTGGGAAAAATTATAAACGAGAATTTTTATACTAGTTATAGTACTCAAACACTAGTTCACGGATCGAATTAATAATTAATTAACTATAATTGTAATATTCTGATTTCTGCTAATGTTAAGAAGGACGTCGATCTGCCAAGATCTTGGACATACCTCAAAATTTACGAATTGGTGTTTCTGAAGAAAAAAAGCTAATGTTAAGACGGGGCCCATTCTCGTGGCCAAATGTCGACATAGCAGTAAGAATTATATCCACTAGCTGCTAACACCCCTGGAGATTTATGTATCGTCGTTAATGAAATCAACAAACAAGCTCTCAAACTAATAAAATCTCGTTTATTTTAGAGATATTGCGAAAATTAAGAAAATAATTGGTATAAAAAGCGATCATATTATTTTGTTGCTTCTCGTTTATTGATTTAACAAACCCATTAATTTCTCTTAAACAATAAGTACTTTTCAATTAACAAAGTGAATATTATTAAGAAATAAGGATTACGCTAACCACAATTGCAGTTAATTTGATGTAATTATTATGTTCAAATTACATTTTTGTTCAAACCTAGCCCACATTTTTGTAAACAGGTTCTGTGCTTTAAGCATTATTATGGCGAAGTTTTCTATCCATATAGCTACGTTCAATAGGTATATGTGATACAGTCATTGTTGAAAAGGTGGCGCTTCTTCCTATTTCACTTAAACATTGTTATAAAAAGTTGATTTGGTGCATTTACCGGAAAACATTGTATACCGACGAAGGGGCATTTGAGGATCACCCTGCCGCTATAGTGCGCGGTTAAAGAAGTCGCTCTTTCAACGATCACAACTCCTATTAGACATTTATCTGGTAAATATACTAGATGATATGTTATAAACGTACTTATATTATCACCCTAATTGTGCTAAATATGCTCTGTTACTGGAGTGAAATGGGAAAAACGCCATCTATGGGACAATTTCTGTAATACATGTACGTATTTAACATATTTGCTGTGTTATATACAGAGAAAACTACTACAAAAAATCTACTACCATCGTACGGATATTTTTCAATTTCTACAACTCAAAACGTAATTTATTTTAATGCTTCAGATTTGTCTATCTAACCGCATTTTTAGTTGGATGAAAAAAAAAAAAACGTGTTAACTTTCTAGTAATATTAAAGTTACAGTGCAAAGTGTAATTTAACTAAACCGATTCAAGCTAAATTCTTTCCTTATAGAACCCGAGAAATTGCTTTGGTTTAACTCAAATTCTGGTTATAATAATCAAAAAAAAATCAAAAGAGCATTTTGTTTATTCAACACAGTAATTTTTCTGTGTGTAGAAGTGTAGTTCTTTTTTCAAAAAAAGAATGATTTAAAAAGAAGCAGGAATTGATGTTTGTTTGATTTTTTTTTAATTATATTACTGATATGTGTTAGTCACATCACATCAACTGCCATCCCTTTATTTTAGTACGCTATGAAAATAACAAGCAGTTTCGAGAATTATCTAATATTTTTTTCTAATAGACAAACACGTCACCCCAATACATTTCTGTAAGAATTCGATTTGATGGTTTTTGATGGCGATAGAAAAGCAGCAGGTTTCATTCATTCCGTTTTACGGCGCGAACACATTGCGCCTGTACGAAAGACACGGACGGTTTTACCAGACGGTTAGCGTTCTAGCGGGCTATATAACGACCCGTAAGCAACCCCTCATCGTCAGTTCTCGATTCACCACAAACAACATCCCTAAGAAGGAGTAGAAGAATATAAATATCTCGATAACAATCCTATATATAACAAAGAACTTTAACAGTATATATAGGTACCTGTTATTTAAAAAAAAAAAATACATCGATTATGAAATTATCTCTATTTGTATAATACAGAAAAAAAGTGAATCAAAATCTCTATAATCAGTGCACAGATATACGCATCATATATTAGAAAAAGATAATTTTCCCTTGCTTTCCGAGACTGGCGATTTTAACCTGTGGGATAGCGGCGAAAAACGTGAAGATGAACAAGATAATCTCGATATGGTTGGCGAGTTGCTTACTGGTAGGTCTTACGGAGAAAGGATACGCTAATCCTGTCGCGGTCAAGGATAAAAGAACTATGGTACCTGAAAGATTACCAGAAGACTATCCTGATTACTTGTTCGATGTGAAATATGACGATTACCCGGTAAGTTAATCAAAAATTATTTCTGTTGTTCTTTTCTTGCTCACATTTTTATTGCCAAGGTATGCGCAGATAAAATTATCTGATGGGTCTAACATACTGTAACTGATCGCTAATTTTATTGGGGAATTAAATCAGTTTATTTATTTAAAATAACGCTTTGGTAACATGAATTTTTGCAGTGTTGGCGTGAACGTACACACTAAAAAAAATTGGCAAAATTTCTGTACAATTTTGAAACAACATGTTACAATGTTATTTTTTTTCCATTAATATTCACGCAAAGCATTTTGTACATTTACCCCCAAGAAAAAGATAATGCTGAATTAATTCCAACGTGCAGGCAAGTTGTTTCGGATATTCCATGTTCAAACTGTAGCAGAGTGCGTAACAAATTTCAAAGCACTAAAAGAACAACAAATAGGTTTTTGTAATATGAATTAATACCACCATACTGCGGAAAATTATTAAAAAAAGTGATTTTCATTAAAAAAATTACCTATTTTTTTAGTGTGTGTATTTTACTCGTATTGCGTGAATATTGCTACGCGTAAAAACGAAAGAAGATAATTCTCAAGGTTGCCTTTACAATATGAAAGTATACATTTCGTGGAAGGCAGAATAATCTCAATGCATGACATTCCTGGTTATAATTTTTAAACAAATAACAGCAATATCAGTTATTCGCATATTTTATCTTTTTTTCCTAAATAGTAAATTGTTTTTGTAATCATTGGAAGTGAGGCATAAATTGATGGTGACTTTAAAAAAAATCGATTAATATCGATTTATAATAATAAAAAAACAACACAACAATATAAATTTGACAAGATTTATTTTAAATTTTAATTGGCTATAAGTATGCAATTATATCTAGAAAAAATCTTTTGATATTTTTGTTTATAAAAAGGAGCGCCATATGTGATATATTTATATTGAATACGTTTGGTGATCCTTTTTTAGTTAACTTTACTGTTATACGATTATAATGTAAGGTCCTTAAATTCCCAAGATTAATGAATTATAATTATAATTATATTGAATACGGTAAACAAAACAATTGCCTACTTTGTCTCCTTTGCAGTTATATAATAATAAAATTCATACAATATCTTTTTCACATATATAACTTAATAAACTATATTTTCGGCATCATCAACTGTAAACACAGCATTACCTGTCAGTCAATAGGACGACAGGTTCACTTTACCGCCGTAGTACTTCTAATGTAAAATAACATAATATCTAATCTAATAATCTAGTTTTAAAGTAAGCCGACTGCCATCTTTGATTGTGGCGAAATCCAAACAGCGAGACTGCATCTAAACGGAATTTCGCTTTTAATATCTCTTGTATTTGCTCTTGTTACCAAGAAATGGCTCATAAAGCCGAGCTTGTATTATCTATGCTTAACAATGCTGTGGAAATAATACTTTCAATTCGCATTCCATCAATCATTTCTTGTTAGTAGTAAGACGACCATAATAGGAGGTAAAGCTTGTTAAAACCATCTAGATTTATTATTTTTCAATCTTATATATACGAAAAAGATGGATTTAAGCTTAAGTATTTTAACGCATTGATTGTATATAAATATTTATTTAAATGTTTGATTCTATCATTCAATAGTATTGCAGAATAACGTCAAAAAGGGAAATGTCAAACGGAATAGAGATAATTAAAAAACTCACTTAAAATGATAGATGATATGATATTAAAATTGTTTCCTTTTAGCACAAAGTGTTAAATTTAGATTAGTACTTGTTTTCTTTCTCAGGATATGCAACACAGCATGTATACTTCAAAATCTTAATAGGTCAAAAAATGGCATGTACTCCGTTTGACAGTGTTAGTGTGCGTCACTAGTCATTTTTAGTAGACCCGCGTGCACGACTTTGATGTTCTGGCAACTCTGTCAATTTACAGAGAGGGCAATTTAACATAATCCTTGGAGTAATTCTACCACGTTTTTAATTAAAAGTATTGCTATTTCTTTTGGTTCTTGTTGTATCGTTATTTCGTAATAGTAGTATTATAACTTCTTTACTACCACTAAAATTCCATACAATATGTATTTACTTACATATGTTTAACATAGCAAATGACAACGGGCAATCAGTAACGGCCATTTTGACTCGAGATTGTACTTCCTTTTCTGACACCGCTAAGAGTAATTTTTTTGAGACAAAACATTAAAGGTGTCGGCAGTAAGTGATCTGTGGACAGTCTTCTTCTATTCGTTGGTATATTCAGCGTTTATACTTCAATTTGCATTAAAAAATTGATAAAATATTATTTATAAAATACTCACAATACAGATAAAGAATAATTTCTTTTATAAAAATTTAAATCGACTGGAAAATTATTCGAAGTAAATGCGAAAAGGCTCCCGCACTGCAATAACTGTTATGGTAAACAAAGGTAAAATGTGTACGAGAGCCATAAAGGGGTATTTCTCTACATTTATATTTTTTTAAAAACAAGCAGAAAAGTTTTGGCAGCTACTTTTACATAAAATGCGACAAACTTCTTAACATTACATATATACATCTTTGATAGATGACATTCATATTTAATTACAATTTTTCTTTTTATTATTTTATTTATTTTAATGTTCATACCTCTATTTTGTATTTAATTGATATATATATATATATATATATAGTTTATAGTTAATAGCCAAGGCTTTCGAAACAACACAATTAAAATAATTGAATCTTGCAATTGAATTTCTAAAATTGCATCCACTATATGCTGTGTGAGAGCTTTACTTCTGCGCTTTTACAAGATTGCGATGGACATTACTTTTCTATACGACGCAACACGATGCATATTTTTCCTTTGACTTTGAACAAATTAGAGAAAACCCGAATGTCTGTGGCGTCAATTTTATCTAACGCAAGCAGGTACTTTGTTTAACAATTTGCAATTTAATTCTATAAGTATCTATATAAGTATTTCATAAAGGTGTTTTGATTTGATTGCGTTGTACGAAAGAAGATATATAGACAGATTCATCCTATTCAGGATATTGGTATATAGTTATTTCCAGTTGTTGTAATGTTAAATTAGTTTTAAGGGAGATCAGTTTGCATATTTCCCCAAGCAGTTACAAGTCGAACGCTAAGAGCCAACGCTGCGAAATGTATTCAACAGGTGGATTATCAGGATGGTCGTTACGAAAGAACGTTTTCCGTTTAGTTTTTTTTTTCCGGTGTAGTTAACGATGTTTTTAGTCGTTTCAAATATATTTAACCCTCTGTACATACACAAAATTTACCACAGTTTCTTTTATATATACAAATCAAATTGTTTGAACGTGGGTCAATTTCAGATACAAATTCGCTCTTGTTTGCATCAATGAACGAATTTTATTTTTTGTTTTTGTAAAGCGTCCTTTGTTGTACATTTCTTCAAATGGAAATTGTGTTTCCTTTATGTCGATATACTTTTATGTGTTTCTGTAAATTCCAGAGTCCTCTGCATTCGTTAAAGAATTGTTTTTTATTGTTCGTTTTTGTAATATCGACGAAAAGAATTCAACGCTTTTATTTTTGCCATGGAATGGCGCTTACGGATTTTAAGTAATAACTTAGGAGACATTTGGGTATATATGTTTTGCAATTAAAGAAAGAACAGTTGTTTAATCAAAGATAATCGAGAATTATAAACATGGTGATTTTTCCATCCTTTCACCGCACAAGCAGACATTTTGTACAATTTAGCGACCTATAAACAAAATTTACACAAATATGTATAACGACCACTTAACCTCTAACCTCAAAACGTAGTAGATACAAAATAAAATAAAACTTAATTCAGAAACTATATTTAAAATAAAAATCGTCAACAAAAATAAACAATAAAAACAAAATAACGAAAAATAAACGTTTACAATATTACACACTTAATCAAAAATATAAAATGGCTGTCTGATGACGCGCGATGGTGATGCGCAGAAAAGTCTTATTTTCGTACCTCTCATACCTAATATGCTTATACCATGATATCTAGTATCGTATCAGTGTTAGTCGAGTCTTGGCGTGAGCTAGTACAATTGTCCGCTAACGTTTTACGCATTGTAAATGTAACACAATGTCGGGCGTAGAAAATCTCGGAAAACGATCCTTGTTTCATAATGTAGAAAACTATATCGGTGAATTCCAGGATTTACATTATGGTGGTGCCAAAATAATTTGTACAATGTGCGATAAACAGTTATTGTGCTGGCACAAATCGGACTACACATTGGTGGCGCTGCATCTGATCCGTTATTTACCTATAAAGACTATTTTAATTATGCGTGTGTTACATCCGTAGATGTTGAACGATCTTTTTCAAAATATAAGCGTGTTTTATCATCGCCACGAAAGCGGCTTAGTGAGAAAAGTCTTGAAACATTTAATGCTACAAACTTTTCAACAATTCTATCCCATTTCTGCTACTCAAATAAGGTAAAGAGTTTATATATACTATTTATAGTGTAGTTAAATAAATAAATAATTTTGCTCTTTCAGGATACTGTACTATATAATTGTGTTAAACGTTAACGTCACATATATGAAACTTGGTACTGACCTGGCGCGCAGACGAAACTTGACACACAACAGTTTATTTCGTGCGTTAGATGATGTGTTAACCTTTTGAATGCTAGTATTTATATATTTTCTTAGAATTTCATCAAAAAGAAACAGCAAACGATAATACTATTGCGGTGTCTATTGCCACCACTTGAAAAGAGCAATCTCAATTCGTTTTTCTTATTTTGAAAATGCAACGTGGGCACTGACCTGCTCTCACAATAAGAATTTAGAAATCCCACAACTTGACAGCATGTCGACCTTTTTAAACCTCAAAAAATGTCCCGTTGATTATACCGCTGTACTTTATACGTACAAAACCGGAACGACAAAAAAAGCTACCCCTAAAACCTCCATCGCCTACCGCGAAAATTTTATTAGCACGACGAGTTAATGGATCATAGAGCGCTAGGCATCGGAGCTGCAGGATACGACTACGTGACACGTTTTAGCCTTTTAACATCGCGGCAATCTCGTGTCCTATACCGACCGACTAGCAGTCTATTTGCAGCCATTAAGAGTGTTATGGCACGCGTCCACACTGCTCGACGGTTATTCCAGTTATCCGGCCAAATACCTATCGGTTATCGGGACACGTAAAAAGCACTCGCTGTTTACGCGATAATATTGAAGAAGTATCGAAAATATTAAACGACAGATTTAATAAATGTAACAGAAGGCTCTATGTATGGTTTAATATAGAGAAAACAACAATTATTGGTTCTATATAGAGTTGCAATCAATGTTATCAAAATTAATTTTTATTTTGATTGTTTTATTTTTGTTCTCCGTATTTTACGAACATTTGCAAAAATTGTATATATGTATGTATCATACTGTAACAAATGATGCATTTTTTGCGTAATAAATGCATCCTAGAACAGGATATTTTTCTTTTGGAACATATTTCGGTAGGGCAATTCGCTTATATATAATATTTCGAAATTGTAAACATGATTTTTCAATTTCCAAATTTGTGCATTTATTTTGCCAATACCTTAGATCACACAAATTCTTGTATCAAAAAAAATATATATAAATTGTTTTATTAAGTTGCAGAAATGTTATAAAGTGTGTGTGTCGTAAAAGTGTTTTTACTAAGGTTTTGATAACGTTTCCCATATTTAACAAAAAAAAAAATCGGCAGCCATTTTATAGATCAATCTATGTATCAAACGAAAGATTTATTAAAAACCGAAACGTTTCATGCATAATTTCCTAATTATAATTATACATTAAGGACATACTTATTGCTGGATCTTACCCTTGACCACGTTGTGGTGGAGGCAGTCGGAGAGGTTGAGGAAGCAAGGATAGCCCTCAATCTCAAGACCAGTTGTTAAATTGCAAAATAACCAGAATAGGGTACACAATAGATATTTTAGGTTGCGGTGTATTATCACTCTTCTTACATACATACATGGGCGTAGCCAGAAATTTTATTGGAGGGGAGCTCCCAATAAGTATAAAAATTCGATACTAATTTGATGATTGTGTTTAGATTAATGATATCGGGAATTGGCAATAGCATTTTTGCCGTTTTTATCAATTTATTATTTCATTTGATCGGGCCCTGCCCATACTTGGCTACGCCCATGCATACATACATCATTAAAGGCAAAAAACAGTATCATATGAATATTAGGGTTTATTAAAATAATATATGGAAACAATATTTTGTAGCCACTGATATCCTTGTTTGTAAAATTCAAAATAAATCGCTTATTTCACGGACAAGGATAAAAGTGCTCTATAAAGCATATAATAGAAAACGACAGCAAATGCTCAAATATTGATCATACTATCTATTAAATGTGCTCGTTGACCCGTTATTGGTGCCTCTTTTACACATGAATTTCCGAAATGAACACATCATTCTTGAAGCGCCACATCAGCTTAATAAGGATCTTAATTTTCATCTTGACTGGCTCTCACCTGATTTCTCCATCAAATGCGTAAAATTAAACAAAGTACAACGATGTATAACACGATGTATGTTTAGAATTTGAAGAAATTATTCTTTAAGCTTATTCCCCTTCGTTAGTAAAATATGTCATAAAATTAAAAAAAGAAAACAACGATTTCAAACAAGATTCGTAAATAACACTGCGTAGGCTTTCACGGCCGGTGTAACTATAACTAACAGCTTCTTGCGGGTTTCGCCGTGTGTCAAGAGCGAAAGTTTTGACACACGGCGAAACCCGCAAGAAGCTGTTAGTTATAAGATTCGTAAATGTGGAAACAACTAAGTTGGCAAAGGACAGAATACAGTGACTGACAAAATTAATTACTTTCGGCAGACTTAGATTAGCTATGTCTTTAGACTTACTAATTGGCAAATTAGATAGCTGTTTTAATAATTTGTCCTTTTCAACAGGTATACGACAGTTCTTCAGTAATTACCTGTGGCAGTACAATCAATTTTGTTTATAAGCATCTAATTACTCATCGTTATTGGCCTTTCATTGAAGATCTAATGAAGCTTGAACTTTTAATAAGCTCTAATGTTTGTATGTATGTCTGTCTTAATTACTAACCAATTTGTTTTGTCCTACTAGAGCTCAATCACGCCATTCGAAGGAAGGTATTGTACGTACAATGCCATTTTATACTCATTACCGACTCGGGCTAAAGATATGAACACATTTCAAAATCTTTTCCATTTGTATCGGCCATTAACATTGCGAGCAACTGCCTAGATATTCCCTGGAGGGGCATTTCAACGGAAACATCTTATATCTTGGACGCTAAAGGCCAAATGCACAGTTACAGACAGCAGGAACTCTCGTTCGCTTCTACAGTTCGTACTTGACACAGACCTCGCTCTATTTCCCGCTAATATCAGTGGGAATTTTCACAATGAATGGTATTCTACAGCTGCGCGTTCAGTTTTCGTATACCTGTCAAGAAAATAGATATATAAACGTCTACATTTGCTCTTAAATACCGATTTGGAATCTTTCGTTATTCCATATTATTCCTGTATAAAGAAAATTCTCCATAATTAAACTCTACATTCGTTTATGTAAAAATTCATAGGGTGTTCAATTTCAATAAATTGTAAAAGAATTTTAAAAGAATTTTGCTTGAAGTATCTATGTATCCATATAGTACTTAGAATAGCTAGTCTCGTGTGATATATTCTGTATACTCTGTGACATAGCAATTGCAACACCAAGTAGGCGTAGGAATTTTTAGACTAAACTTGGCAAAAACGTGTAATCACTACGATGAAAAACCAATTTATTTAATAATACCAAATTTTGTTTAAGTTCACTAAATATTGAGACAAATATGGGCAAATAAATATTTGATTAATTCAATCAAATATTTGTTTTATAATTTGTTCAGTTAACTCTTCATTTAGTTGAAATAACGAAATATTTTGCTGAATTAATTAAATTTTCATAATGAAATTTGTATTAAATTATTTTGTTCTGGACAAATTGGTATTTCCAGGTAAAGGATTGAAAAATCCCTATCCCTTGTTGATGTTGCAATTTCTATGTCACAGAGTATATCTTCAGGTGGAGCATTAGCATATATTATAATTACTTACTTTTTCACAAATAAGGGACCGTCAATGAATGATTGAAATTCATACATGCCTAGAAGTACTATTTGTTTTTCATGGTATTATACAAATGTGTATATTTTTTTTTATCAAAAAGGAATTATTTTCTCTTGAAGAAACGTGCAACGAAAAAAAAAAAAATGTCGATTCGCACAGTGTCATTGACCCAGGAAGTTTTTTCAGCGTTTGTATATATGATACGCTTACTCTTATTTCTGCAATATTTAATAATATCGGAAAATTGAGAGAGATGCTGTAGATACTACCATCTAAATATCTACAGCACTCATTTGCGTCCGACAGATCAATTTAAGAAGCCGCATAAAGTATAGAAAGAATGTAATTTCCTCTTTAAATAACGTTCTTGTCAGGCCTTAAGATCCTGTAACGTTAAGATTCTTACAAATTTGTGTTCAATAACCTTATCTTTATTGCAGGTGCTATGTGTTTTGTTACATTTTGTACGATATAAAAAAGAAATCTAGCACTTATTCTACACTTATTCACTAATTCTTGGTGTGTTCTTATTACCGGTTCTCGGCAATAGAATTGTCCTGCATTGATGAATGAGATTTTTAATTTTCATTTTTATTGTCTTGTAATGAGTATATAATTTGTCAAAAACTAACGCCAAAAAATGTTGATTGTGTGAATGTTTGATTAATAAAAAGAAATTTATACAATACAGAAACAACTATCAATGAGAAATATGAAAATCGTATAAGAGTAAAGTACCTTCATTTCACAGAATACAACAAGATGTTATTAAAATTAGGTGTTCAGAATTAAAAAATGCACCCAAATATTTACCAAGTTACGGTCTGCTATACTTTAAAAAAGTAAAAGATCGTATATTTTTAATTAACTTCTGTATAATATTTGTTTTTTAAAAATTTAACATTATTATTTATTTAAACTAATTACAAGAAGATCTCTTTTCAACAATTTTTTTTCATGTTTCATCAAATTTGGAAAATGTATTTAGCATTACTATATCCGAAAAATTATTAAAAATTCACGATAAGGTACTATAAATAAAGCTGGTAGTTATTTCTAGTAACTTATCATGAATTTGAAATAAAAATTCTGTTCTTTGAAAAAGAGTTTAGCGTTGTAATTCTAAGATGTTGTAATAAAATAATACAATCAAGTGCAACTGTTTCTAAATTTGGATTGTCATTGACAGCTGTCATTTCTGTTTGAAGTACAATTTAAGAGTTGCCCAGTGTCGCCATCAATCTTACTAAAGAATTTGCTTAAAAAACAGCCTACTCTAATCAGGATAGTATTTGAAAACATGGTACTTGTTAGCTTAAATAGCTAATGGTTTCTCTTTACCTTAGATCTAGTTGCTGAAATATTTTTATTTGGTTGGCGTATATATGCTGCTAAAATTCCAACATTATAGCAATAAGTATTTACACCTTTACGTAAACACATTTAGGAATTAATGTTAATTCGCCTGTTCAAATACATAATCTAAAATTAGATCGGCAAAATATTGAACCACGCATATAACGGTTGTTGAAACGCAGAAATTTACACTATCCAAATCTAACACAAAGCTCACTGCGTTGATATGTACATACGTCCACAAATATAATATGTATAATGTTACTTTTGCAAACAGTACATGACATATTATTGACTCTCGGTATGCCCACACGCTATGAATTATATCTACCTCATACGTATTCAGGTACACGCGTCCAAGATTACTCATCTCTGTCAGGCAATTTAGGGCCGTTGTAACTAAATCTAAGATATACAGTAGGGTAACTTACATCAGCCGTCATATAGGGTCTTTATATAATGGTATGCATGTGTAGTGAGGAGACGTCTTGCTGAAAAGGAGGTTTTGAATACGTGATATCATTTGATAATGAATCTATGCGAATCGTAGTCAATTAGACTTAACATCTCTAAATTTCCGTTAGTAAATGAAACCTATTTGCATACACTTGAAGAAAATTGTTTTCTTATCTAATATTTTGCTACGTTTTGCGTTTACAATCATCAGTTTTCATAAGTGAAACTAAAACGTGCTAGATTATATTTTTAATGCTACTTTATGGATAAGTATCAGCAAATCAGTTTCAATATTCTGTATAATCACTTAAGAACGCCTGATTAGCCTGCTACATCTATTAACATTAACGAACTATATAAACACCGAAACGCGGTCTGTGTACTTAAAAAACGATGGTAGACAGTTGATGGCCAGCATCAGCAAAAAAAAAATATCTATCACATAAATACTGTTATTTTGTTTGTTGTTATTTTTACTGTTAGTGTAATTACGAATGAAACATTATTTTACTTCTAAATTAATTACTTTCCGAATTTGTTGTAAACAAAGAAGCAACCCCTGCTTACCGTAAGGCACTCTCAAATTGCAAGCTTTAAATATGGATAAAAAAAAATCAGGTTTAGTTGCACCCTCACGGGACATCAATCAGAACGAAATCTTTTCTCGTATTCAGTCTTGAATCTGCGTCTCTAAAAATAGCGGAGTCGATATACACAATCGCGCAGTAGGCATCGAGAAAACAGCAGGTGGCTCGACAAACAACTTCCTTATCACGCGCTCTATATCTGGACTAGATTTAATTCCAGTATATCCTTCCAGATGATCGTCCCCAGAAAGAGGGCCGCCCTACTAGTGGACAGATTGATGGTGGCCCTGCAGAAGGCGATAGAAGAAGAGGAAGAGGCTAGGGAACTGATGGAAGGGGCGCTCGGGAAGAACAAGTCGTTTCCTGGGAGGACGGACGACGCTGTGAGATCGGTAAGAAACTGGAAACTAAATAAACAAAGATATACGTTAGAGGGCAGGCAATTTTCAAATAATTCAACTAAAAATTCACTATTCAACATTCAGTACTTTTTTTTCTCTTCATTAGAAACTTTAGAACCTATAACACGTTCCTCGTCATGTTATTGTAGGAAAGTAGGTACTATTATTACTACGTAAGTTGAACGATGACAGTTTCCAATTATTTTTCCATAAGTACATCACGAACTACCGATATACATACGTTACAAAGTCAGTAAGTATAATCACGTTGAGATTAAAGTATACGGTTGTAGGAAATACTGCCTTTGGTAACTCAACGCTGAATATTTCTTGAGCATCTTACTGTGTCTTAGTTTTTTTTTTTAATTTTTGCGCATTTTCATTCTGTTCTGTCTTGTTATTCGTTTTTGTTTCAAGTATATATTTGTCCTTACGAAATATCAAACTGATCTGAAGAGAATTGTCCTCTTTCCGATTGTTTATTTATATTATTAATTACCGGCAAAAATAAAATACATATACAGTGTGTCTCAAAAAGCTTCCATTACAAATATGTGGAGAAATAAATAAATACGAGGGTTGATAATTTGTGTATGTCAACCGATTGGCGATGTTTATCCAGGAACATAGAACTTAATTTTACTAACTTGCTTGGTAAAATTGTTCACGTGTTCAACAAAGCCTTTCCTCTGGGAAACTATCAAAACCAAACTCCACAAACCCTGGACCACTAAAGCAATATGTAACTCGGCGAAAAGTATGCACCGTGCTCGCATACTCGCAAAACTGTAGTTTCTGGCTTAGTGATACAAATAACTATTGCCTGTAATAGGAAAAATCTTCACATGGTTCAGCATCGAATAAAACACATCAATATAGCAGATGAATATTCTATTCTACATTCCAAAATTTCTTTGTATAGATACATTATTTAGATGTGGAATTGTTCAAACAATTTAAGATGCTAGCAGCCACATTGTCGAATAGATCTATGGATACAGACGTCAAATTGAGTATACCGTCTTTAATCTGCTGTTGCAAATTGTTGTCCTGTGGTGCGGCCGATACTTCCTTAAATTTTATTAGGTAATATAGAGATTAAAGCGATTTGATTGTTTAAAACTTACCATAGTGAATTCCTCTAACATTACCAATAATAAATAAAATAAGAGGAATTTCATGTTGACTGAATGTTTAACACTACTGTTTTGTTCACTTTGTCACGGTTTCTGCTGTGATAATATGATTTGCAATGGATTTTTATATATATTCATGGGAATTAGTATAATTGAATGTGTGTAAGTATTGATGACACGTAATATATACATAAAGCTAAAAAAGTGCTATTCAATGATTGAGGAAATGATTTTTTTTTTGCATTGTTTGGGTCTGTTGAATGTGCGCACTTACAAATAAATTTGCACAAACACATGTAGACAGACGACGGTTTGGCTTTGAAAATGAAAATTTCAGTTCCCCTTTGAATATAATGTAATAATTATAATTTGCTCTAATTTGTTCCTTGCTAGTAATCAATTTCTGTAGATTAGTATTGATGCATAACATCAGAATCCGTGGAGTATATACAATATACAGTGCGAGCAACAATGATGCCTAGACCTGCTTGTTAGTATTAGGCGTTATTAAAGCACTTGTGTAGCAGGTTTTTCATTATTCGTAATTAGGGAATTACGTTAAAATTTATTTTATTTAAAAAAGCCTTCCCTCCTGAACTCACAATTAATCAATAGCAATTAATAGGAACTGGTAAAAATTGAAATATATCTTGACCAGTTTTTTTTTTTTTTTTTGGAAACGTGTAATATTGGAATCGGCTATTATTTTCATAATTTTCTGATTTATATTAAAGATCAAAATAGCATAAATAGTTTTAAAGTCATCTAGAAAACTTAGTTTTAGATAATATTGCATACAGATATAGTGATTCGAATTTTAATTTAGAATTAAACACAGTTTAATGCTTTCAAGGATATTTATTTGTGTAATAAAATTTATTCAATAGACGAAAAAGCACATCATTTTCCGGTGTTCGGTATGGGAATGTTAGACATCACTTGACCAGCGGCTTCTGCAGCTGTTTGAGCCGCCAATGTGGACATGTTCACCATTTGCTCCTTGATAACGTCCGTTATCTGGTCGATATTTTGAGCCATTCCAATGGACTAAAAAATAGCGATTTTTTTTACAGCCAAGAGAATATACCTAACTTAACTTATTAACTATATGATATTGGATCTATCACATTATATTTTTGCAAAAAAAAAATGATATCATGGTGAAACAGAGCAATCTTGTTGCTTGTATGTTATAAATATTATGTGTTCGTTACAACATAATATTTAAACTGTTTAATGAGACTTAAACATTCTTGCCATTTTTTCATGCACATAATTTACAACTGCTTTTGTTTTTTAACCCCTATTTCCTATTTTATCTGTGTATACACACTTAATTTCTTTTACGTTATTGTGAACACTGATGTTGTACGTGTTAGGGCAACGCTGGGAAATCAAAATGTGAAAGAACGTTTAGTTTGAATAATTAGAAGTCGTTACAATGGAAACATACTCAAATATAATTTACAAGATCTGCATAAGGTATTCGTGAAATTTCTTACCAATAATGCCAGCAGAACCAGTAGAACTGTAACGACGACAAATTGAGCCATTTTTACCAATTTTCAGTAATGTGATGTAGGTACACACAAAATATATAACTGATTCCACTGAATTAACTCATATTTATACCGAGAAAATACAAAAGGAACAACAGAAATCATTGTATAGTATTTTAGCTAACAATACCCTATCAATTCAACTCGACAGATAATTTCATTATCCATAGAAAAAGCAGCGGATATTCGTAATTGAAACTTATATAATATATATAATATATATTAATTTCACCTAATAATAGCATACGATGATTGTCAACTTTTCCTGTTGCAGATGGATCTTCAACGAAGAGGACACGGCAGTCTGGCTGGACAACAGAAGGGACGAGTCTATTGGCGGTGTTATTTCAACGCTGTGACGTGCTTCTAAGATTCCTACTCTCACAACACCAAGAAATATCATCGTACTTTATAGAGGGTATCGCGTCTTGTGTGAAGAATATGTTAAAAAAAAGTAAATAAAGAACTGAATCATTTTAAGTATTTATATTCATGAAAACGTGATATTATTGTAGGTATTTTATTGTGTAATACGTTTCTAATAACCAGCGATGTTATTTATTTAGTATTCTTAATATATTTTTATAAAAACATATCGGTAATATTTCTAAATTCTTGTATTAATATATTCTTTGATATTTTGTATTTCGTATTATTTATTATATAAATGTCAATAAATATGTAATAAATTATTATACCACACAAGTTAATGTTTAATATTTTCTATTTAATGATTAAAACATATTTTTATTCGCTTTCTTTGGGAAGATTTAATGTTAAACATGAAAGTATATCTATACTCCGTTCAACACGAGATAGTTTATGTTGTGCAGAAGTTCTTCTAACGTGGTTGTTTTCAATTTCAGGATATTTAGTGAAAGTAATATTTTTAACGTAATCTATGATTTTTTACTTACGCCAATAATAATAAAGTTTCTGTCGAAAAGTAGATGTGACCTCATTCCTTAAAAATAAAGTGTTTACAATAGCGGAATGTGAAATTATTCGAATAAAATTAATGAAATTGTCTATAACACTTATTAATCAATAAAATCACTGGATAACTTCAATTAAAATATCTTTTTTTTTTCAAATAGGGTTAAATAATTATTTATATGTACTGATGGAATACTTTATTCTTTATTTGGAGTTATATAAACAGTTAGAAGAAATATTGTTTTCTAAAAATATTAAGATACTGTGTGATCGAACATTTACTGAATTAGCAAACCAACAATGTTTGATGAAATGTGTTAAAATTTGAATAGAAACATTGAGGTAATGCGATATTAAAATCATCAAAACTATAACCTTAGTAATAGCCCGTACGAACACAAGGAAGTATCTACTTAAATATAAATACTAGGGTATTTCGTTCGAATTTGCATATATTTAGTATTTAAATTATATTATTCAGGTGTTTTTGTGATTTCGTATCGACGAAAATATAACACAATACAGAGCACATGAGTAATGGCTCTTTCATACGATACGGACTTTATCCGCTCCGGTTTTATTGTTTTTTCCGTGTAGTTTGGCAAAACATTACCGTGAAACCCCAGTCGAACCATCCGGCTAGTGTACGACAACCGTTTACGATTTTTTTTTGTGGCGTATTGTGTGTAATTATGCATTTAAAGTAATGTTTTACCAGACTTCATGGGAAAAGCAATAAAGCTGGACCGGATAAAATCCATATCCTATGAAAGAGGCCTTATTTAAGAGTAGATCGTCCAGTAAAATATAATGGATATTTTATGCACAACTCCACGTATTTCTTACAAAGAAAGAAAAACACGATTTTTATTTTTTCTGTTTATTTGTTTATCTAAGCAAATGGCTTGTTTTTTTTTTAATTAAAACACTATTATAATGTATTTTTCAGGAATACCCCCCAATTTATTATTTCATTTTAATAACTTTTTACCATAAGAAAGATATGAATGCTAGTTGATTTAAGATACTATAATTATCAATTTGCGATGTTTGTGTGTGTGTCTGTGTATAAAATAACGGTTTCGTGAGTTGTTTTAATATTTACAAAACTAATTTTTTCTTCGATAATTCTGGATAAGAAAAATTGTGCAAATCACATACAATATCGACCAGGTAATCTTAATTAATATACAATGACGCTATCTACAAATCGGAAGTAGCACTATCAATTCACGATACTAATTGGTTTTATAGGCATCTCAAATCTTAACACCAGGTGCTCACAACACGGTTTTACGTTCTTAGAAATACGTCTTATCCCGCCAATCTAATACCAGAGATAACATACCTAAGATGTTTAACACATCAGTATACCTAAACATTTCATAGCAACGAGTCGAAACAAAATCCCGATAAGTCTCTCTAAAGCCAACACGTCAAAACAAATTCGTAGATACAACAATAAAGGTTTATATACTCTCTATCATTATTTATACATCAAAGGGTTATACGTCAGCTTAGATATTAACTCAACTTACAAGGCAATAAAATGTACAAGAGTTTCTTCAGCGAACACTACCTGATTTTCCAGTTAAAGTTACCGTCGAAATATTCACACTTAAATAACCTATATACAATGGATATACATTCTTGCAGATAAACTACAAGTATTTCCGCAGATGTAAATAAAAATTATTGTTATATTTATAAAAAATTTTGGTAAATTCAGTGTACATTTAACTTTTCGCTAGTGCTGTGTATATATATATGTATGTGGGTCGAACCTTTGTTTCAATAATACTACAACAAATAAAAATTATTACTACATACAGAGCATTTGAAGAAGTGCTTCCATGCACTAAATTGTATGTTTAAAGTTACCCATCTCCTACATGCTACATGCATTGTAATTTCAGTACACTATTAGTTAGTGTGCAAATTGTAACATTGTTTGAAATGCGGCCGCAGTATAATTGTAATGAGGTATTCCGTGTTAAGTTTCTGTTCGAGTTTTGTGATTAATTCCACGTGAATTTCGCACCTGTAAATGTATAGAAGTTAAAACAACGTTACAGTTATTGTTAGTAACTGTACTGCTTGTAGGAGGGTTGTAAGTTATTTAAATATAATTTGAGAAAATACTTTACCCTTTTTAACTTTAAGAAAAAAACATGCACTATCAGCTACTGAAATTAGGACGACTAGTAAATTACTGGTAACTAAATAAAAACGACAGGAATTCTAAAGAAATTAAAAATGTATTCGTAGAGGCAAAAATATAAACAAACAACAAGAAGAAGTTAAAAATAAAACAAAACATTTTCATTAAAATGTTATACTTTCTTCTTGTCGAAGAATCCTCCTTTGGCTTTCAATACGGCCCGCACAACTCGTTGCAGGCGCTCTGTTAATTTTGTCAGAGTTTCTTAGGAAATATTGTTCCATTCGGCTTGGAAAAGTCGCCACAGGTGCTTTTTCGAAGTTGGCAGACTTTCCTTACCCATCCAACTAATTCCACAGTAATTCGATGGGTAAAATTCGGACTCTGCGGAGGCTAGAGGATGAAAAACTAATGCAAAAAAAAAAAGAGGGAATGCAAAAAAAAAACACAGAGAGATTGTCATGGCCGACACTAGTTAACACATTTTTTTTTTGAATTACCGACAATTTAATATTGTATACGGACGTAATAATTTATTTATTTGTTCAATTATGTTTTTTTTTTAATCTAATCGATCTGTAATTATTATATTCTTATCAATTTTTAATTATCCGGCGTCCCCTATTGTGTTTACAATTAATAAACAATGCTATTTTTTATGTTTTATGCCATTCAGACATCAACTTTAAATTAAATAAGAATAAGTAGTAAATATTATAAATAAATTTCATGAAATGGGCTATAATTTTATTTATTAACACAGCAAAAGAAAATTATTATTATTATTATAGGAAAAAGAAACAGGGAAGGCGTCAGTAATTAGGACATATTCAGAAATTGGTACATTTACTTTAGACATTTGTTTTAAGTTTAAAAATCAAAATTGTTCTTCAAGTGTCATCTTGTGGAATCTTAAACATTGACATTTTATCCCTTAAAGTGTCGGTACTTCTGTCTTAACTAGTTTTTGCTAAATGAATTCTTCCATTCGAAACAGATGTTATACATCAATATACATACATGCATTTTAGGTATATGTATGTAAGTGCTAGGATTGAGAGAATGAATGAGTCGTTGTAAATTATTTTTTTTTACTTGATGAATGAACCGAACGATGATTTGGTCTCGTGACTACACAACCGCTCTTTGCATAAGCTGAAAAAATGTCGAAACTCTTGATTGGGATCTTTCCTCCCCTCCCGTAGCCCCCCCCTCATTAAATCAAAGATTTGAGAAATTAAAAAATAATTGTGAAATATTTGATTTTTTGAATGATTTAACGGAATTTTTAAAATTAGTTAGTCAATTTAAATACCCATGTCTTGTCAATTTTAATATAAACCGGTAAGTAATTTTGTACTTACTTTTTTAAATGTTTCACTTCGTTTACTAAATTTAATTTGATTAGTGCATCGTCAATTAAAATGACCAGTTTTTTTTTTTTAAAATTTCATTAGCCAATTTATACTGTACAATAGTAACTCTAATTAAGAAATCGCTACTTAGCTTGATAGAGATTAAATAAATTTAATCGAAACTTCACTAATTGTAGATAGCTGTTTTTTATTTCAAATAAAGTTTTATCCAATGCCGACGACGCATTTTTGACATACCTTGTGGAGGATACGACAACATTTTCATCATAATATATACATATATATGTATAATATTGTATTTATTATCACCATCAACTGCGAGACGTAATATGTGCATATATACATGATTTTCACCGACTCGTCTTTGATGTTTAATAACGTGCGCGTCACAGAGGCACAAATGTGGAGACCCAGATCGTGAAGGTCTATCGTCGCGCGCCTTGGGGTGTTATGAGTATAGACTATAGAGTATACTGGCACTGGCGTGACGTAGTTTTGAAGGTATATGTTTTTGTATGTAGGTGGGTAGGTGGAAATTTCACAGCAGCCACCCGCTTAAAGCAATTATAATTGCCAATTATAACATTAGCACATCTTATTTAACACGGATACATCAGTTGATAATATGTACTGAGTGTCGATAAATTAACACACAATACTCTTTACGACGACAAACTAGGGAAACTGTCAATTAAAACAGTTAACTATATGCATAGAAATTTCGTGAATCTAAATCCATAAATAAGAAAGTTATAGACGGTTAAATTGATCCGGGGCCACATTGGACTTCCTGATAAAGCAATATCGTTTCTGTTATAATTAATTATCCTGTATATGGTGTGAAAGTGCTTTAATATTATTTTCCTTAACAAGATTCCTTAAAGCAAAAAAAAAAACGCAATAAGACAATTTATTTTAACTTTTGTGATTAACAGATATTTTCCTTGTTTACGTTTATCACCGAATAAATATGAACTTAAATCATATTTTCAAAATTTGATCACGCAGTCTTACGCAGATGGACCTTCCTTGACATACACACCAAATTTCATGAATTTAGATCAATAAATACAAAAGTTATAGGCGATTTAGTAGTTCGGCGCACCGTACATCGGTCAATGGAATGCGGATCAACTTCGGGTAAGATCGTTTCGATGAAGAACAGTACGCGCTGGTATATCCACGCCAATAAGACAGACGAAGAGGAGGTGATAAAGTGAGGCAAGCGTTTTGTCTATCGCGCGCGCCGCTATGTAATTTTTCTGTTGCGTCTGTTACACCCCTAGTAGCAAAATTTAAATTTCCCACAATTATTTTTTGTAACTTAAACAGAAAGACATCAAAGTAACTAGTAATTTAATACAAAAATCATTGGTAATTTCGTGTTTCAATGTTGAAGTTACTAAAAATTATTGTGGGAAATTTAAATTTTGCTACTAGGGACGTTATATGTGCAGGCGTGAATTCTAAAGCTGGCATTAAAGGCATTAAAATAACTATTAATGTAGTACAAAATGGTGGGCAATTTTACGTTTCAACGTTGAAGTTACTAAGAATTTTTGCCGGCAACTTAAAATTGGCTATGTGGGTAATTAACACTATACGCCACCGATCATTCCTAATAGTATTACGCACTACTTTATTAACACACTGTATCTTGTTTGCGTAGAAAATCAAATTTTATAATTTTGTTAATTGGCATTTGGCGATATTTTATCTAATGTACTACGAAATCATTGTTTCGCATAAACACTGCAGCATGTTCAATTTTGCATTATAATATAGCGCGTATTCGACTATAGATTGATATTTATGAGGTAGGTACTAGAATTAATTGCCACTTTTACAATGGAAGCCCATTTAATAGCCATCGATAAATAACTCATCCGTCAAATTATCCTAGTTATGAAGTAATAAAGGGATTAGATGGTGCAGTTAATATTCTGGGCATTTACAAGGAGATAATAAAGTTGCATTATCGTCTGCTGCATTGATAACGGTGCAATATTGGAATTTTGCTTTTTTCTTCGATTATTTCATTAGGTACTTCACAAATGGAGAAAAATAAACAGAATTTTTTTTTTATATTGTCCACTCACAGTATTTATCACGAAATACTTTAGTGCCACTTTATCTCTGGTTTCATCTTTTATTTATACCTAGATATAATATATAAAAACATATATATAACATTGCGTTTAGAGATCACACTTCTGGTATACTATAATACTATCCTACAAAACTTCCAAGTTTCGTGAGCTCGCTAAAACTCCATAGCATTTCAGCTGTTCAAACTTCTTTAAGCGACATGCCGAAAAGTTCCCGTAGCTCCTTTAACGAAATTTTATCAATTTTTGTTTGTCGCGTCTCCGCACTTAGCGTTCAAGTTCATTCTGGAACTAGTCAGTGGGTTAACCTATAAAGTCCTAATTTCTAAAAAGGATAAAGAGGCTTGTCTAATGTATAGGAGTTAATGGAAAAGAATTTTTTTTTACTCACCGTTCGAGGTGAAGGATTGGTCTATACGGACTATTTAATATATGTACTATTGCAGAGATTTGGGAAGAGTGTTTCCCAAAGGGCAGGATGATATGCATATCTGTAGCGCTTGTAAAGTTATTTGTGCACCTATAAGCATTTAAAATACATGTGTACAAAGTTGCGCATAAGATCGCATATAGATCCTACAAATGTGCATAGAATTCCACCACAAGTTATATTGCGTTAACGTTACATTTTATCAGTATGGCCCTGTATGTTTGTAGTTCGTATTATCTCGCTTCATGTAACATTATAAAATAAGTCGTATCGGGAATAAACTCTGTAGCGGCGTATTGCGACTGTAAATCCTTAAAGTTAAATCATGGGAAAAATGTAACTATTTTGTACGGATAAGCTAGAAGTAGGAATAGTGTAAGAATTAAGACCATTGTTGTTTAGAACGCTGCGCTGTTAGATAAGATCCCAAGTTTAAAGTAATAAAACTTTTATTTTAAAATTATGCTTTATTCTTTCGAAAAGTGTGAAAAACTACAATCAAACTCTGCGATTCAATCGACTGCAATTTCAATTGTTGGAAGAAATAATTCCAACAAAATTTCTATATTATATGGGGTGGCCTACGGACCTGTTTTACCGCGATCTTTTCAGATCTATTGTGATTCCCTTTTTGCTAGAAGACGCTCATTAATTTTTGCTTTTTAATTCCGCTTACCATCCTTGAGGGCGACTTCTTTATGTAGCTGCTGGCTATGGGGTTTTCCATACCCATTACTAGAAACTTTGTCCTCGCCAGGCAAGGCGGCAACTGGCACAACACATCAACTGGTGTTTCTTCCTCCTCTCGGCAGAATTTGCAAATAGCGTCATCTACCAGGCATGTGTTGTACAATATGCGTATTTAGATGTATGGTTTTCACCAATATATACGCCATTTCAGTTTCGACAGTCTATTTTATAAACTATGTGTGATGTTTTATTTTTTCAACTTTTGATTTTAATTTTATATAGTTTTGGTTTTGTAATTTGCTTGTGTTTTGATAGGCAATTTTGTAATTGTATGGTCTGAAAATTTGATTTATTTTTTCGGATAAATGTTTAACATAAGGGATTTTTATAAATTTTGTAATTGCTTTAACTATTATTTATATTTTTTGGTGGTGTTTGGTTGTATATGGCGAACCAAATTTTTTTGTTGTAGAAACGAAAAAAAAATTGTTATAATTTATATTGTTATAGTAATCCTAGCAAGAGTTCATCAATCCAACCCTTGAAATGTATCTTGTGAAAAGAATTGTTGAAATAATTTAGTTATGATAACCAAAATTTAAGTCAAATTAATCAAATTCTCTTAGTTAGTTTAAATATTATATTGTGCTTCAATTTATCAAATTTCGAATATTCCATTTAAATGAATATTTACAATTGTACGATATAACCTTTAATCTTGTTTTACGTACTTATATATTATATATTATTGTAAATACGCTAAGGGTTTGTACTGCAAATTGGAGGTTGATCGCGAAGACCACTCAGCCGCTATTTCAACGATCGCAGCTCCTATTAGACGTTTATCTGGTAAATATACTAGATTAATATGTTATAAACATACTTATCATCATAGTTGTGCTAAATATGTTCTGTTACTACTAGGAGTATAATTTGGAGAAACGCCATCTATGGGTTAATTTCTGTAATGCGTGTAAGTATTTAACGTATTTGCTGTGCTATATAGAGAAAACACTGCTGCAAAATAGATGTATTACTATTATACTGATATTCTTCAATTTCTACAACCCAAAACGTAATTTGCTTTAATGCTTCAGATTTGTCTATCTAACCACATTTTTAGTTGAATGAAAAAAAAAGATGTGCTAACTTTCTAGTAATATTAAAGGAACCATTTATATTGTTAATTGGAACAAGTTCGACCTGTAATTTAACTAAACCGATTCAAGCTAAATTCTTTCTCTATACAATCCGAGAAGTTGCTTTGGTTTAACTCAAATTTTGGTCATAAAAGTTCAATAAAGAGAATTTTGTTAATTCAACACCGTAATTTTTCTGAGTGTAGTTTAAATATTAATGTAACTCCAACAATTCTGATCTATTAACACGATTTTTCTCGTTATCTCCGATACTGGACCAAAAAGCATGATAACTGTTTAAACGAAAAGGGTATATTCGTTATAATTTCCGTTTCTGTAACCAGTGGCTTATCGTAAATCAAATAAGGAAAGTGTTAAATTAAATATTGTAAGAGTGTAAATAGGGCATAATTTAAAAAAAGGGGATTAGAAAAAGTGGATACTATCTGAGCCGGCACAACGTGGATTTAAATGCAAAACCTTCCGTCCTTTATTTCACCTCGCTTTAGATGGGGATCCCAAATTTAATTTTAAACATTTACATTGTGGCTCCGGCTAACCTCGTCACGCAGAATTTACTAAACCGCGGTGAATTGTGTGAAAACACGTGATAGCGACGTAGAATCCAGTTGGCCAAAAGTCAGAAACGTCATCGTTTATGAAACGAAAGATCGATTTTCGAGATAACTAACGACAAGTCTATTTCCAAAATATAAACCGCATCTTCTTGGTTGATTTCCATTGAACATTGTATTTTTTTTTTAACGATTGTAAATATTTTTTTTCCAGTACCTAACAGCCATCATAACGTCATTGTAGTAACAGCAGTGCTATATACTGTTTCATCCTCGGCTGCATATATTTCATCCTCGAGCCGTAACTACAATAAAAGGCTCACATAATTAATAAATTAATATTACTGAAATGACCATTGTATGAGATATATATAAAGGCAATATATTATGTTTACACACCTTACTTTTATAACTAATTACAATGATAATTACTAAATATAATTATGAAAATAATAACGCTTCAATTCTAAATATGATGATGTAAACATTTTTTTTCTTTTTTTTAATTAAGTACGTAAATCGCTGTTTCCATTACATTGAGAAAAACGGTTGGGTTAATTCAGCACGAAATATAGTGTTACCGCTTTTAAGTTATCCCGAAACAAAGAAAAAATTCTTTTGAAACTTACAAAACCAAATTAGATCTAATTAGAAGACGGAAAACTTTTCTAAAGCACCGGCTAAAGCTGATGTGCGGATATAAAATTGCGAAACACTCGATTGACTGCTTCTATCTCTATCTATTTGCGCGCGCGATTATTATTCTGTCGTTATCACCTGGACCCTGTAGCGATGCTAATCTCCATGAGAACTTGGACACTCTTCTGTTTCGACGACCGATACATTCCTGTTGTTTGTCGATCTTCTGTATACATATGATATGTGTAGATACATTAAGTTAGCGCGTACTACAGACGGACTCGCGTCATGTGCGACCAGTTCTGTCCGCCGCGGTCTGCGCGTCCTGCAGAAGGCAGGAAGATTATCCTGGCATTCATTTTCGCTTTATCGTCGAGTCGAGCGATTAGCGGCCCGTTAGAATTTCGTCATGGCCGGATTACGGGGATGTGTTAAAATGAAATATGCCTGTTTACCTAGGGGATCTTTTTCTAATTTTATTATTATTAAAATTTGACATTATAACGAGGCGAAAATATACGATTAGTCATGGGACCTGTCAAAATATCCATCCGGCTATGATGATTTGTTTTTCCGTCATGTCATCATGCAATAATAATTATGTAGGTGTTTATATGTGGAAGTGTCTAGATTTCGAACGAAATTTCGAGCAACTAATTAATCGAGATTGAAAAATAAAAGTTCAAATTAATATACAGAGTGTTTCAAAATGAATTACATCTCAGTATATCCGCTTACCTTTTATGATAAGTCAATATATTTCTAATGTCATTTTGTGGGTTGCAATATAAGTTTTCCTGATAGTTTTTAAATGAATACTACTAAATAATGGACACATTGCAAGAAAACATTTTTGTTGTTGTAGCATATTTCCCAAGTGTGCAATTGCTTAATGACGAATGGCAATATTCCTATGCTGAATGTAAGCGACAGTTTCGCTTGCAGTTTCCTAATAGAGTTGTGAATAATACCGCTTTACAACATCATATTCGCCTAGTAGTGGAGAACTTCGTTACTTGATTTTGAATACATATTTCTGTTGTGGAAAATTGACCGCTAAAAAAATAGTCATTGTAAAAAGGGTATTTATGCACTTCCATTAACTTATCCATTGTATTCAATTATCTTATTAATCCATTCTTAAAAAGAGTTCTCAGAACTCGCTTTATTAAGAATCATCGGATATCATTAATAGCATTCCTTTTACAAGCTTTTACTCTTTACTAGCTCGTATGCTTTCACTTGGTACTACTGACATGACTGAAAATATACGCAGTCATATCTTGCTTGCACTTTAAATTCTATGACAAAATTGTGCTAACACATTAACGGTAATAAAATTTAAAGCACTTAGTTTAAGTATAGGTACGGGATTTAGTGCTAATAACAAATATTGCGTTCAATTCAATAAAATGCACTTACTTAAAGTGGGAGAAACTGATCGAGTATATCCTTTAATGTTTAAAAATCCTAAAAAAATTGAGAAAATCAACTCCATGTCAAATTTAAATCTCTTATATAGAACACAAGTGAAAAAGTGTCTTGTAGTGCAGCGTGATTAATTTAAAAATAATATCGTCTACTAATGTTGGAAACAATAAATGTCGGGCAACCCTCACGCAGTGGCGTCGTTAAAAGTGATATAATAACATTGTAAGGGTTCCAATAACACATAATAATATAATTTTAATAAAAATCTACCGCTCGCTTTTCTTTATGAGTCATAATATGCACCGCGTGCCTCAGCAATAACTGATCTAATAATCGAACACTCAAACTGACTACCTTATTGGCTTTATATGGCGCTGAATACTTAATGGTGGGCAGTTTATGAGTGTTCTACTACTAGCGGTTATTAATGTAAATGGCAAATAAAAGCAAATATGAGTATTGATAAAACAAAAAAAAAAAAACGATTTGTTGATAATTAGCTGTATATAGCGTCATATTGTTTGATTGCTCTATCGAAAATCACAGATCAGCTTTAAGTAAATAACACCGTATTATAAAAAGGGCACAATATATACAGCGCTTCTTGCGGGCCAAGGGAGTAGTTAGATTTTGATCACATGGCGCCAAATTTAAAATATCTGTAATTAATTAGTAAAAATTCTATATTTGTAGGTGGTGTTTAAGTTCATATTTTTTGTTTATTGTTAAAAGACAACAACATGTGAATAGAAAAAATATGTTACATTGTATTTCAAATAGTGTCAAACAAAAACTAATAAATAATATTATTCGCACATATACCTATTTATTTCTACACTGTATGCGCAAAAAAAACAATTCCAAATTGAAGAATCTTAATATACTTAACAACAAATACTGCATTCCATGTTTCATAAGAATCTAAATAATCTATTTATCTAACTCGCTAGTTTTGAGTTTCATGATGGGTCTATTTTTTTTTTTCTTGTTTCGATTATACGCACTAAAAAATTTAGGTAACTTTTATTGGTAAAAATTACTTTTCTTGATAATTTTCCCCATTCAATGGGGGTAAATATACAAAATGTTTTACGTGAATATTAATGGAAACATTTCTGTTTTTTAGAAAAAAATCTTTAACATTGTAATATTACTAGGAAAAAGATTAATATCTCTCAGGAAAAACTTAACATTTCTTACAATTTGTAAAATTGCAGTTAAAAATAATATCTTATTGAAATAAATTACCTTAACAGCTCTAAAGTATTTTTTTGCATATATGATATCAAGTACTTACGATTGTCTTAAAGAAATTATTTATTTTATACAAAGTCGGTACATGTTACAGATAAAGTAATAGTAAATTTACGTCAAAATTGTGTGACAAAACTGTAAATCATGACGTCATGATGTTCTAAACCTATAAATATATATATAGCAAATACGTTAAACATATTCTACACAGTAAAAAAAAATTACACAGTTAGTATTCCTGGTAAGTGTCCGCCAGGAAAACTACTGTAATTTTACAGATGAGAGTGAAAATTTCAGTATAACTGTAAATTTACAGTATCGCGTCATCATGTTTCCCCCACTTATCCTTAATATCACAGTATGGCCGCTGTAAATTTAAGCATCATTTCTGATATATTTAAACACTGTCAAAAATCTACATCAATGTTTTTGACTTTTACATTAATTGTTTGTTTATTTATTGAAAAACTATAAAGCTTCAGTAATTTTTCTGCAAAAATTTCCTTACAGTAATAATACTGTAAAATAAAACAGGATTATTACTGCATTATTACAGAAAGTTTTTACTGTGTACTACTACATAAATTGCCGTGAAGATGGCGGTTCCTCTATTTCACTACACTAACTTTCCATACTCGATATAAGTTTTCTATATGTCATACATAGTTATCAGATATCTATCTATTATTTGCAAGATAAATATTTCTTAGGAACTGTTATCAGAATCAACAGACAATGGGTAACTGACGTGCAGTAGTTTTTTTGGGTGAGCATTAGAAATTTAAAAATTATTTAAATTTATTTAAAGATACTTTGTTTGTCTTTTATGCATCAAATTCTAATTAAATCACTCTACCAGCGTATTTTCATTTCGACGATATTTTCCTTTTTGTTAGGAAAAAAAATCAGTAATACTGAACTTTTCTTTGTAATTTTACTTTTAAACAAGTAAATTGCTATGGAAATTATTACTACTTTCGAAATTTTATTTGTGAGTATTCTAGATTACATGAAAAATTACTTATAGTTAGGAATATTACGCCTAACAGTAAAATACTTGTATGGTTTTAGGGGCACAAAATTGCTCCAAAATCGTACAGGAATTCTACCAAATTTTTTTTTAATGTGTAGTAGTCAAATCCAAAAATGATAGTATTCTATTAGCTTGTATCTCTATAATAAAAATCTGTGGATTGATTTCATTAAATTAGTCAAAAATATAACTTATGATTGGGTAGGCACTGTTAATACGAATCATCCACATATGTAGAAACAACCCTATATGGAACCGCTAATATAGGAATAATGCAATCTTCCGCAGAAACATTTATTGGGATTATTATTTCAAAACATTCAGAAATTAAATAAGACCCCACACTATTTTTTCACAGAACTATAATCAGATTCCAAACCTTAAACATATTTTTTTTCCATTTACAATATTTCGCGTGTAATCATCGCGCCAAACTATCAACAGAAAAATATCATCCCTCTTATATTTACGTAAATTAATTGTCAGTAGCATTTCTATCGACGCTTGTTTTTCTTTCATTCGACCCGTATATGTATCCAGACATGGATAATTTAATTACTTATACCGGGTTCCCGACGGAAGTTCGAATGTCAAAAAGAAAATTCTGTCGATAAGGCGACTTGTGTCTGTTAACGCCATATAATATCGTTATTCGATATTATATGGCGGTGACACGTCTCAGAATTATATAGAAAATCAACAATGTTGTGTTGTGTATGTCGATAGAGGAAAATATAAATACATGGAGATGAATAGATACGTATCTTCTAATAGGAGTTTGTAAATATAATTGGTAATTGTATACTCTTAGGGTAGAATCGTTATACCGTTTATCGTTGCAAAATGTGTGGGTATTGACGCAATATTATTGAGCCATCAATGTTCAAACTCCTGCACAGATCGTTTTAAGTATCAATTTCTTTGCTAGTAAATAAGAAATTTTATTCAGACGTTATTAAAAAGGTTAAAGCTTTGGTGTGAAAGACACCCAAGTAATTTGGACGTTGTTTAGTATGTACAATAGTTATTTACATTAGAGTGCGGTAGGAACTAATGCATACACATTGATGGTATTAGATTTTTTGACCGAGAAAAATATTTAGAAATATTACAGATGTGGTTTGGTACCACTGCTATACTGCATTTTGACAACTCAACTTAGCCTTAAATCTATGTCAAAATGAATATCATTTCCGATCGATGATTTTTCGTCATTAAAAATCAAAACAGCAATAAAAATAGCGGTAAATGTGTGTTGTTAAATTAAAACGATTATTATTATTGTAAGTTCTAGATTGGTGGATTTTGAAGTTAGTCATTGGAATAACCAAAAAGGAATAAGTTCTATCCAAATCCTCAAAATTTTTATTATGATTACGGTTTCGGTTAAGTGCCCTAACACCGATCGAGCAGTTTCTGTATCCGCCCTCGAAAATATTAATGCAGTTCATCACATGTCAGACCGTTGAATTGAGTTAAACTGCCAACATCCCTCGAGATTTACGTATTGTCGTTAATGAAATCAACAAACAAACCCTCAAACTAATAAAATCTGGTTTATTTTAGAAATATTGCCAAAATTAAGAAGATAATTGGTACAAAAAGCGATCATATTATTTTGTTACTTCTAGTTTATTAATTTAACAAACCCATTAATTTCACTTAAACAATAAGTACTCTTCAATTAACATAGTGAATACATATTATTAAGAAATAATGATTACACTAACCACAATTGTATTTAATTTAATGTTATTATTATGTTCAAATTACTTTTTTTTCCAAATCCAGCCCCACACTTTTGTAAACAAATTCTCTGATCCAAGCCCTATTATTATGGCGAAGTTTTCTACCCATATAGTTACGTTCAATAGGTATATGTGATACAGCCATTATTGCAAAGATGGCGCTTCTCCTATATCACTCAAACACGGTTATAAAAAGTTGATCTGGTGCATTTACCAGAAAAAAAGGAGAATCAAATACATTAATGAGATCAAAACAACTTAAAATTAAGGACTCCGTATTCCATGATCCAACAATCAACCTTTACTGCACGCAAAATTCAATTGAAAATTTACTATTGCATTTGCGGCAAATAATATGTAATTTATGCTCCTTTTATAGGTAGATTATGTCAATAAATTATGCAACAAAACTACACATTATGTTTCAAAAAACACATTATACAGTAAATAATTATTCACAACTAGGTATATTAATTATAGCAACAGCGTAGTTAATCCGTACGCAAAATCTTAATGTCGAATGTCAAATGTTCGAATAGTTTTTGATGCTGTATCATCGTGAGACATTTCCTATACTGCTTAAAGATATTAAATCCTAAAAGCCAGATATATGTTCTCTACCTCAAAGTTACTCCCTAATTAATGGCCCTTTGTTCAAATAATAACCCAAAATACGCCGAAAAGAAGTTTCCAAAGAAGAATTGAAAATCAGTGAAGTTTTTGCGAGAAACGTTTATTGGTCGGGGGCGTATGACGTCACTGCTTCATCGCGAATAGTCATTGGAGTGGCTGGCGTCCCGACGTTCATATAAATGTCGTGTGCCCAGAGCGTCCGCTCCACTAAACCGCAGTGCCCCAGCTCGAGAAGCACAAGAAGTAGCAGAAGCAGCCCAGTCGATCGACTTACGAGTTTATAAGGTAGGTGGCTTCGAATAATTGTTTTCCGAAAGTTTTTAGAACTTTTTATATCCTGTTGCTATTGTATGTTTTGTTTATGGAATTTAGTATTTTGAACTTAACAATAATAGTTTTTTTTTTTGTTTCGATAATAAGAAAAGTGGCAATGGCAATCTACAAAAAAATTTTCAAATTGTCATTGTGCTAAAATATGAGTATATAGAAAGTGACTGTACAGAGTTTTTGAAATGTCAATGAAATTGCGAATTGTTACCAAATAAATTTGATTCATAACAATATACTACGCAACAGGTATAGTGTAGGAAAAACAATGCTTAATCTTGAAATACTACTTTTTATTGCAAATATCTCTACTGATATTTTTTACACATCATAATCTGTGTCATATTTAACAATGGGTACATGATTATTTATTCGAAAGTATATATCCTTCTAAATGTTTCCATTTAATATACATTATTTTTCGTAAATGAATCGTGTCCCAATAAATTATTAGTACTATAGCCAGAGCAAAGTGAGCGTGCTCATGGACAGTATGTAGCCACAACTCATACGGTTAGAAGTAAATTAAAGGTTGTTTTCGTTTAAAACAATCAAACTCTAGTAAATCGGTTTTTTAAATATGAGTATGTTTTTTCATGAGTGAGTGTCTTCATACACACAAAAACGTAGGTATTTTTTCCTGGTAAATCTCACTTTTTTTTTTGATAATTTCTGGATTAAATGAAATGGGGGGAAAGTGCACAGAAAATTTAAGGATAATACATGTATTTTAGGTGAATATTAATGGAAAATATTTAAAAAAAAAATCCATTAGAGCTTTGTGGTATAATAATAAAAATAAATAACTACAAAAAATGATTTCTCATTAATAAAAAGCTGAAAATACCTCTATAAAAGTTAATATTTGTCTTTGTATTGCTACTCTAGTAGCGATAAGCTTCAAATTAATAAATTTAGAGTTATACATTTTCAAATTTAAGATTTTATTAGACATCTGGAAGGTACTTATACGACATTAATTTTGAATGTACTTTACGCATGCCCTTTTTCGGTAATGGGGTGGGAAATAACAGTAAGGGTGTCAGAAAAATTCCAACAACGGTATGTTGGTAGACCTTTAAAAGATGATTTCGGTAATATATAATTAAATTAAATTGCAAAAAACTAAAAATTAAGTAAAATTTTAAGAACTGATTTAATTTCTGTAACGTAATAGTTATTTATATTTGAGTGCCGTGAGTGTCATTTACAGCGCGAGAATTCAGAATTCGAGCACTGTAAATGACCTAACGGGCGACATTTGTATTAGATTTTTTTGCCGAGAAAAATATTTAGAAAATCCAGTTTAATTTAGTAATTAATATCCCAATGTAACAGTTTAGCGGATGTGGATTAGTGCCACTGCATTTTGACAACTCAACTCAGCCTTAAGTCTATATCAAAGTGAAAGTTGCGTAGATGATTTTTCGTCGATAACAATTAAAACATCAATAAAAATACCGATAAATGGTTATTTTTAAAATTAAATTAAAGAATATTATGCATATATTGAATTGGAAACAATTGTGAGATGAGAAAAACTGCCACGTGCATCAGCTGACATAGATGGCCTTAGATAATGCTGCGTTTACACTTGACAATGACAAAAAATAATTTACACTGTCCGATGACACAATACAAATGTATATAAAATTTCATTCGAACCAATATGTGAGAGTCCTTTATTTGTTTGACTATATGAAGATGAAAAACTCTAGAAAAAGTACATTATTATGCTTCTGATAAAATCTCGATTGCAACAAATGACTGGCTACATGTTTGTATGCTTACTGGAAATAGGCCCAAAACAACAACTCAAGTATTCATCCATCGTCAACAATCTCTCGTCATGAGATATAAGTGGGTAGTTTTTAGTTTAAGACTCGACTCTAATTTTGATTAGTTATTTGACTTTTTAAGTTCGTAGATGAGAAAACTTGCTCGCACGAGTATGTCGACCCAAATATCGTCAGCACACCAAAAGCCATTTTTTCTATTTGGTCATAGGATTCCTTAAGACAATTCCAGGCAGCGAAAATTAGTGCTTTAGGCTTGACCATCTCGTTTAAAGCTGTCCATTTATATTGCGATACCAAAGTACATTTCTGCCTTTTCTAGCTCTTCTAAGCTACTGGTTAGGTTCGTAAATTTCGAACCCCATAAATCTTTACTTTTTAAATCCAGTAATTGGATTTCAAATGAACCAGCATTGATATCAAATGACGCAAAATTCAGTTCTTTGCTGTTTGCTTTGAGAGCATTTGCAATGGAAGCTAAGGTAGGCTTATTTATTTTGAACTGATCAAATCGTGCAGCAAAGCCATCCTTCATTGTTTTGATCGTTCTTGTGAAGTAACTGGTATTCAATCGAAGCACTGTTTCCACCCCGATAATTTTTTAAGGTTTGGAAATGTAGTAATGTGCCCCTCTCCATATCTTCAGCCAAAAGAAGCAATTTATTTTCAAAACAAACCACTTCTTCCAGTAATGAAAATGCAGTGTGTTTCCCTTTCCTTGAAGCTTTAGATTTAGTTCGTTGAAATGCATTGTAACGTCAGTCATAAAATATAACTCTTGTAGCCATTCATCTTCTATCAATTCAGGATGATCAATGGCTTTATTATTTAGGAACGTAATAATTTTATGCAGACATGAGGAAAAACACTTTAAAATACTGCCTCGTAAAAGTGATCGTACGTTATTGTGCATAATTAAGTCTGAGTTGAGTAGTGGTTGTCCATGTCATCTAATAATTCTTTAAATTGGCGACGGTAGAGGGCCTTACTAAAATGCTATTTGTAATTTTAATAAACAATTTGATGGCAACCTGCAATAATCATCTTAAATTACGAGGCGATACATCGCAATTGAGATCTTTGCTTTTCAGTCTTTTCAATAAGAGGGTTTTTACCTCGCGAATAAAATCCCTTAAACCTATATAATTTATGTATTTTATTGTGTTAGTATCTTGTTATACCTATAAAACCATTTCTTCCGCTGAATCTAGATTTTCGTTAACGGGCATCAGGTTTTACGTCCAAAGATATAACGTAAAATTTGCGGCACGTGCGGTAATACTAGCGTGTTCTTTAAGGTTATGCAACGCGAGACGATAGTATGCAGGGCAACATATTAGAGTTTATAGTCGTGAACTGCATTTGAAATGCAAGCGCTATCCTAGCCCGCATAAATTTTTGTCGTACCCGTCACAGGGTATGGATAGATATGTATTTTCTAAACACACAGAAACGCGAGCTGGTAAATCGGTCACCAAGTCGATTGTTTTTTTTTTTTATATCTAGGTGATAGGGGCAGCCGTAGATTATTGTAGTTCTGCAGATTGATTGTATCGCTTTTTAACGCTCTATAAATTAAATCGAAAGAAGTTAAGGATAAATTAGCCTACTATAGGAGCATAGCAAAGCACTTAATGTATTTTTCATTTTAAGATTGCTTCTAAAGGCTCCGTTCCTATGAGCCATTGAAAAGGGCCCCTAAAGCTATCGGGCTGAAATTAAAGCAAAAAAAGTACTACTGTTACACATACTGTAAATTAGCTCAGTCGATGGCACCCCATTCGAGATATTAGCATAAGGGTGGAAAAAATATTTTATTTTGTTCTCAGGAATTACTTAAGCTATCACGTTCAAAAAAAATATGCAAGTAAACGCTGTTTATGGGCATTCCATAAAAAATCAAGAACTAATTCCATTCACTCAGCTCAAAGTTATCACTATTTTTCCCTTTTGAGGGATGCTTTTTTTGAGTTTGGTTTAAGGTGCCAACTTGGCTTTTTGTGGTATTAGACTGTATACGTTTAGGTTTACTATTTTTTTTTCTTTTCTTTTTGTGTGTGGTAGAACATGTAAATAAAAAATAAAATCTCTGAGTGATTTTAGCGGTAGAAATTTGTTGGTTATTTTAAGGTTAAAATAATTATTCATTGATTAGTTCAGGATTATTTGTATAAATGTTTCAGCCCTAGTCGTTATAAAAGCACTGAAATATACGAAAGCATATTGTAATTACAAAATAATATTTAATTCCGTGCACGTAGTTCGAAGTTATTATTATTTTCCTTTTTTGAAGGGTGTTTTTTTTTTTGAGTTGGCACCTTGAACCAAACTCAGAAAGACCACCCCTAAGAAGGGGAAAATAATGATAACTTTTTTTTATAGACTGCCCATAATCAGTGTTTACTTACATAGTTTTTTTGAATGTGATAGCTTAAGTAATTCCTGGGGAAAAGAAAACATTGAATTTTTCCACCCATATGCTTCAGGGGCACTTTTCAATGACTTATCGGAGCAGAGCCTTTGTCTACATTAAATTTTTTGTGTCGGTGTTATTTTAGTTAGCAATGAACGAGGTAATCAATTTCTGCAAGTTGAGCTAAATTGATTCGAAACTTTGTAAAATTAATAAAATGGGGGAGGGGAGAATTGAGTTCGCCCCACCACTCAATATTGTGACGAGCCGCCCTTGCAGAGTTAAGGATTTAGTGGTGCAAAACATCAACAATATGTATTCATTCATTTATATATTTTATAATATTAATGCTTTTTTATACATATTCGTATGGAACATAATAGTTTTTAATTGCGAACATACTGGAAGTACAGCTCTGTATATCATCCCATACTTGCAGAAGCAAAATAATAGGTGCTTATTATTATAACATAGCAGAGGGAAAACTGTACCCTTACAATAATTAACCTAGCGACACATTTGTATATAACATATCCTGTTACAGGATTTATTAGACGACTTAGCTGTGGAAGGTTCTTGGATTTCACCGAAGACTCCTTACTAATTAGGACCGATTTATTTAGGACAAAGACGGTACAACCTGTTGTAATGATAAGTACATACATAATGAACAAGATATCCTCAATGCTCCCTTTTTGCTCTTAAAGAAGAAGATACGGACACTCAAGTTTGCCATGCTATATATTTTTTATAATATGTCGGTTTTTCTTAATAATCCCATATAATGCGACATAAATCTGCCAAGATATGGAACACTTTTATTTATTATTTAAATATTTATTTTTTATGGTGATAGGTTCAGCATGTCTAAGAGCCCAAAAATTTATTTCGACACGTGTCACGTGACTATTTTAGTATATGTGTAGCGGTAAATTTTGAAAAACGCGCAGTTATTTAAAAAAAGTCGCACGGAATACAGTTTTGAGGCCATGGTGCAAATTTTTGAAACACATGTAATAGTTTTTGTTTTTAGTAGCTCAATTGAAGTAAAATCTCTAAATTTGATTGATGCTTAGATACAAGTAACCTATATATCATTTCAAATAACGGCTCACATTTTCAAATAGCTAGAAACAAAACACTTACTAATAATTACTAACAGCATGACTTCTCTTTGCTTCTCATTATGTATACAAGAAAGTAGGTCTTATAATAATAATTCAATTCACTACTCCATCGTTTGTTTTAGATACTTTCAAAATTTCGATAAAGTACTTAATTCTATCTGTTCTATGTAGGGGAATTCAACGGTTTTGTCAGTAACACATAATAATGTTAAACAAATTTATCTCAACCAAACCACTTTTATCACAATTGTCAATACTTTAGGTTAGATGCAATGCTATTTTATTCCAAGAATTTTCAAGCTATTCAAACTTAAGGTTAAATGGTCAAACTTGTTTGTTTGGAATTTATCCGATGATCTAAGTCCGTAAAGAAAATTCTAAAACAGACTATTTTCTTAACTTCAATTCATTAAAATGTGTTTTAGAAAAAAAAAGCTTTTGAGCGGAATCGCAATATTAAAATGAGTACTACTTTTACCAAATTTGTTAGATCAGCTTAAAAATATCGAAGCTCCGATTTCCCCAGATGTTAGCGCAATCACAATTTTAAAATTTCAAAACGAATATCAACGGCTTTTTTTTCAAACAAATCAAATTAGAATCAAATCAAGCCCGTATTATACATCGGGCACTTTATTAGTTCCCAGTTAGTATAACTTAATATGTAGCATACAAGCTCGTGATTGCTACAATTTGAAACTACAAGATCCGCGTACGCAATAACATTATCAACCCTACACTCTAACTTACTACATACGAGTTTCTAAATCTACACAGCAATTAGTAACTTAGCTCCAAAGCTCGTAAACCCTCTGACAATATTCGAACATAAAAATTACCAACTATATATGTATATCAAAGTCATGGTCGCTACTGCGGATTACACGTTCCTGAACTGCGGAACTGCTATACTATACTATACTATATACTATATACATATATGAACCCCAGAGAATACGAGTGATGCGAAATGAGATTGTATCGCTGACACAATTGTGCGAATTTGGTATGGTATATCTCCACCGATATGGATGTTTTAGTGTATTGTATATTTGGTAGCGATATATCGAGCTATAGTAGCTGTTTATATCGCAATTGGGCGCACCTCACACGATGCAAATTGGAGGAACGAAGTGAATATATATGAATGTCTGCACCAATAGTACATATGTATCAATGTTGAGTAAGAGACGGCAAGTGAATAAGTAGTAATAAGGGTAAAATATATTCCACATTTTTTCCTGCAAAGAAGGTATCTAAAATTTAGCTACCTTCATCTACAATACGTAAAAATACAATACCTATATGAAAAGCGAGATTATCATCTGCATATTTCATGAATTACTTGTAGTTTTTAGTGTATCTATGCATATTTTTCTTTCTTCTACTTGTTTTTTTTTTTTAATGAAATATTGAAAGGTTTTCGTTTTAAATAATTGCTCAGTCAAGTAAAATTTGATAATTCTTGCGGATGACAATACACGATGCATGTATAATAGATTCTTATATATACATATTATATTTTATATGCAATTTCAAATTTAAAGTTGAATATGAATATACTTGGCAATTCGTTCAGGTACAATTGGGGAAATTGAAATTGCTGCATTGTATTTCATACATCGAGGATCTCACTGAAAGAAAGAAAAATGCATGATGATGAAGGATATATACGTATGTATGTATGTATGTATTATACGTATTTTCCAATGTCAAATTGCGGGTTGGAAACATTCATTTGTCAACTAGGATTGGATACGCATTTCCATAAATATATGAACATTTCAAAAAATACGGTGGTTTTTGCGTTGTTCTGTCCCTGAAGAATATACATACGTCGGACGTTGATTGCTTAAGCATCATATATAAAAAGAATCTCGTGATGTATGCTTTACATAGCGATTTAAGCGATTACAGAGACAGAATCAATTTAGGATTACGGAACAATGGATAGGGGAATAAGGATTTGTATAAACGAAATATGTATCTATTAACGTTAACAGTTAATCCATAGTAGAGAAAAATATGTCATATAAATATTTTTGATCTACCATATTTTCAAATACTATCTTGGTTAGAGTATCATCCATCCCTGTCCAACTTGAATTAGACAAATCGCAAATCGTTCTTCCCTCAATATTAAAAAAGTTTCCCGTATTCATAAAATCGAATCAGCAACAAAAAAAATTATGTGATTTCTATGTTGCAAAATCTTGTTATGTAGGTATCTATATCTGACGTTATATTTCAAAGATTTTGAATGTATTTTCAAATACCCTACCTACATGTAACTTGTTTTGTGTTTCATGGAATTTGTGAACCTCCAGAACCACTTAGTCGACATATCTGAATTAAGGGATTAAGTAAGCTAGTAAAGCAATTACTAATCCAGTTATATTAATAGAATAATATTAGAGATAATTAAAACTAATTATATACAGGAAGGGTTCTATTAAGACTGATTTTAAGCTAAACAAGTTGTGCCTCTTCAGTACATGTCTTTTCTATTATATGCTTAAGCAGGATATAATGGCATAATAGCCCTTTAGGAGCCAAGTGCGTGAAAACTCATTTCGCGAATGACTGACCAACACGAATGTCGAATTTAATTATTATAATAATTAAAAGAGAATAAAATATAGATTAAATTATTGCAAGTTCTAGATTGGGATATTAATGTGGGAGATTAATAGCAAACGTTGTCCTATTTTCAACCTTTTATTTAATATCTCTTAGGGTGGGTTTCGGCTAATTCTACTGACGTTTTTACATCTGATGATGGCATTACACTGAAACCGGTCGTAAAAGATTGGAAATAGTACCTACAGGGTTTGTTACTAACCTTCCATACAAATTAAATGTTTATTAGGATTCATTATGCTTATTTACGTACAAGGTTGTTAACAAGTCTATGCACAATCCTTCAGTACTCAGATGACTCAATCTACACTTTTAACATGTAAACTTGTTATTTTTTTTCAACTGAAACGTTTGTATGTAGTTATTTGTCGACCTTAGAGGGTAGAAATATTGATCATAAGCAATTGAACCATACTACAGCACTCTCTATAAGTTGTTTAAGTATCTAACATGATCTGCGCGCTGTACATGTAACGCCATCTCTGGGCGCAGATGAAAATTTAATTTAAACAGGTGCAGGTATTATTATATATTTATTATATATTGTTATGGCGTTTCTATACCAAGGTTTTAGAAACTAAAATTGTAAATGGTCTTTTTGACGTTTTTATATGTCAGAGTTAATGTTGACAATTTGATGTTCGTAATTTCGTATCTATGGAGATATTTTGTTGATAGTTTTGTTTTGATAATTATTATGTAGATTTGTCAGTTAAGAGACGTGATAATGTAAAAAGAAGTTTGAATAAAATATATTGATTATCCGGGCAAAAATTTATATTACTGGGGATAATATGATAATATATTTTTCTTACCCTTCTTGGCCTCCGTAAATGTAATGAATTAAAGTAACAATTCCTTAAGAGATTGTTATTTAGTAATTTAAGTATTCAGTAAGCAAAAACTTATCGAACTATGCGAATTATAAAATCTCATCGCTATGTTACAATTGTCATACTTTATACATACAAGATAATGAGGCGTGTCCAAAGATCCAATAAAGACATGGCATATATTCTCGATACAACTTTTAATCTTGAGCGTCAAGTAGATTAAATATTTGTTACCCATAGGCACGGGTACAAAATTAACTTTTCAGTACATCAAACTCCCCCAGGGCAGGTATTATAAATCTGCCCGGATATAAATCAAGAAAGACAGAGAGTTGAAAGGTGAACAAATATTATTTGGGCAAAATTTATTGTTTGAATCCCAAAAACCTGTAGATAGGAAGGACATCTACGTAAATATCTGTTTCGCAAGTAGAAAAGTGAGGGAAACAAAGCAGAATTAATGGCAATAAATTTAGATCTATCGTCTGTTGTAATTCGAGCGAAGATGACATGGGTCGGAAGACAAAAATTGGACGTATAATATCCTCAACTTAACATGGAAATTGTATCAGAGCTTGCGCTGAACGTTTTAGTTATGAAAAATAAATTGCTAAACGCATGGTTATAGAAGTATTATTAAAATTTCGCATCTATACACAAACCCCTTTCAATCTTCATTATTATAATCCCTCAGTCTTTATAAAAGAAATTTACTACAATGGAAAGATGTAATAATAAACGCGATTTGCATAGGAGTCAATAGAATCCCTATTATTTGCCGGATCTTCTTAACAATTACCTCGTTCCTTCGGCGTACTTTCTTGAACTTACCCCTGTAACCTCAGGCATTCCTAAAAAGTGATTATTAAGACAACACCTGAGATCCTGACGCATAAGTTTCAGGTTATACCTTCATTATTAGTCAACAAATTATCAGCCAACTTCCATCGCAGTGCTACTATGTCAAAAGCAAAGATTTGGTTTCAGGCATTTTCAGGCTCATTACGATTAAGGTCTTATAGAAACTGATCTAAAATTACGTACCTATGTAGTTTTTAAGTACCTAACTATTTTAACGGAGTATTATAACTTTTAAAAATTACAAAAAATTGTATATAAAAACACCGGCTCGTAAAAAATAAGTCATTATAGATTGTATATGTAGGAATCCCTCTTTTTACACAGCAAATTTCCAAACAGAAATTTACAACTTCTCCTAACATCGTGTGTTTATCATATTATCGTTTGTAATCTCGCTATAGTAATAGAATACAATAAAAAAGACAGAAACGATTCAGCATTTTCCACAATTTACTTCTTCGACTCTCTACATTATCGATGAACTAGGGGGAACCTTGCGTTATTCCTTTGCTGAATTGTCGGCTGTTGAGTACAAAATTGAATTAGTGAGCCCCGTGAAGGAGCTTCTTTTTAATCAGGCGAGAGGAGAGGGTCATTGAAATTGGGACGAAAGAATGACATATCGAAAGACTGATGCCGAAGAGCAAGAATTTAGATTTAGCAAAATCTTTAGGTGATTAGGGAAAGCAGAAAAGGAAAAATTCTATAATTTGTTAGGTTTTTTTTTTATCTCAGGTATACATCAAAGGCAGATCTGTTTCATTTATTTTAAACATATAAATAGAAGACTACCTGCATTGAGCTAACGAAAATTAAATATACCGAATCAAAATTTTTTGTTTCGGGAACGAAAAATAATTGTTAGATAGATATTTGTTATTAGTACAACAAATTTATACTGATGTGGTATGCTAACAAGGGATTAATCGTACCCTTTGGAATATACCATGCTTTCAAATGCTTTCCTGATTAGAGTAGGCCATGTTTATTTTTTTTAATCGTTGGTCACAGTGCATGCACGCACAATCAGAAAAGTCACTGTGTTGAATTAACAAAATGCTCTTTGTTGATTTTTTTTGTTATTATGATCAAAATTTGTGTTAAATCAAAGAAATATCTCGGGTTCTGTAAAAAAAGAATTTAGTTTCAATCGGTTTAGTTAAATTACAGTTTCAACTTGTTGAAAATGGTTCTTTTAATATTACTAGAAATTTTTACTAGAATTTTAGCATGTTTTTTTTTCATTCAACTAAAAATGCGGTTAGATAGATAAATCTGAAGCATTAAATCAAATCACGTTTTGGATTATAGAAAATTTTGTAGCAGTTTTCTCCATATGTATTAGCACAGCAAATACGTTAAATACTTACATGTGCTACAGAAATTGTCCCATAGATGGCGTTTCTCCTATTTCACTCTAGCAACAGGACATATTTAGCACAACTAGGGTGATAAGTATGTTTATAACACATTAATCTGGTATATTTACCAGATAAATGTCTAATAGGAGTTGTGATCGTTGAAAGAGCCACTACAGCGGCGGAGTGATCGGCAACCTCCAATATGCGGAACAAACACTTAACGTGTTTACAATATCGACCGCGCATGTCTTCCTCAATTAAGTACGTTGTTAAAACAAGATTAAAGATTATAATTTATTATTTATGTTAATTAGATATGCATTTAAATGGAATATTCGAAACTTGATAAATTGAAGCACAATATAATATTTGAACTAACAAAGGGATTTGGTTAATTTGACTGAAATTTTGGTTATTATAACTAAATTACTTCAACAATTATTTTTCTCGTGATACGTTTCAAAGAATTAGATTGATCTCTTGCTAAGATTACTATAACAATACAAATTTGTTGTGATAATAATAAACACTTAACAATTTTTTTTTTGTTCCTGCAACAAAACATTTTGGCTCGCAATATACAACCAAGCAGCATTATTAAATTAACCAAATATTGGTTAGCTCAATGCAAATACTTTCTGTGTGCACTAATCACTTTGACAGTTTGTATGTCGCGAACATGTATACTTAAAATTTTGCTTGTTGGTTTACTCGTTTCGTTTAACGCTAAAAAAAAATGTCCCAAGAACTGGACGGTCTCAATAAAATTCATAAAAATACAAAGTATTGTATTACTATGAATCCTCACAAAAAGTAAAATGAAGTTCAAATATAAGCCTTTATCTCACAAAAGAAAAAATAATTTCTTTTACATAACAAAAGGGCATTTATCAACAGAGAGAAACCATTTCAAGACAGTTGTATTATTGTTAGGCAAATTTGATTTTTTGAAGCATCTTATTCTCTCAATGAGCTTAGCGTTCCAATTCTATCCGAGTTTCCTCTACATTGTTATTTAGAAGATCAAAAGTGGCTCTCAGAATATGTTTTTAGTTTTTCGATAAAGTAAGTGGAAGTAAAACAAAATGATTTTTCTTGTCTTTTTTTTTTAATCTCGGGCGCAATTTGTCGCAATATCATTTCATTGCCAGATTTACAACAATCATAAAACTTGGCGACTTTGTCGAATTTTAAAATTTTCCCCTTATTTCTAACGACTAGCGAAATTCCCATGGTGGGGATATAAAACGAATCCGCCTGCGTGGTTATAAATATTTGCCATCATGTAATGTTTGAAGTTGCTACGAGTAGTGTAAAGAACTTTTCTGCGGGGCAAGAATTTAATTTGTCAAGTAAACAGCAGTCCTCCCTAGACTGTAGACGTAACAGTTTCACCAGTGAATTGCGATAAGAGTGCCTTCACGTGGATTAAAGCGGAATTGATTGGACCACGGGCAAGAGTGGAGATTGTTTCCGGGAAGGTAAACTTAAAGCGCCGTATGCCACTCTATAATAGGACGTGGCCTTTAGTTTCGAATTTGTGTGTTTTGAATTCGTACGAGCGGCGAATTGCTGCGGTATCTAGATACCTACTGTAATTGTCGGCATGGGAAACAGGACACCTGATGCTTCAGTGTTTACGTTTGCCGATTAGCAATTCGATACGCGGCTTTAAAACTATCGACGGTCCATGAGTTAATAGGTTTCGAATTGGGATTTTTTTTTGTGTGGTGGAATAATGCAATAGATTTTTTTTTTTTCGTAAACAATATTATGTGGTTAATCGAAAGGGAAATTCAATAATAAAACTTCATAGGTACAATGTACTTCATAAAATAGATATTTAAAACGTGTTTTAATATGTAATTATATTATATTAAACCTTTGATTAGTCTGATGAATCTATCATTTACAACTGGGATATTTCCAGACCTTTTAAAAATATCTAAGGTTACTCCCATTTACAAAAAAAAAAAAAATCTCCCTTGAAAGTAGCTAGTCAAATTTTCCTGAATTCTTCTTTTTCAAAAATATTCGAATATGCCATATTAAGTCGCTCATTGCAAAATCACCTATTTAGAAACAAAATAATAACAGATCACCAATACGGTTTCAGGAAAGATCTCTCCACAGTATCTGCCGTTCATTCTTTCATTAATGACATTGTTTGTACCTTGGACAGCAAAGAATATCCTTTGACTTAAAACAATTTTGACAGAGTTTTTCTTTTTTACCATGAATTGTCCAAGCAAAACGAGTAGATCATCAAGCAAATATTTTAGGTCGCTTGACGCTTTCTATTTGAATTGACTGCATGCTTATATAGATGCGCCGTAAATTTGTAATAATAAAAAAAAAATCAGGGTGAACATTTTTAAATAAGTTGAGCGCGGTTATATATCTAAAAATATCCACCCAAATAATGTGACATCAAAGGGATCATTAAGTTAATATTTCTAGGGTTTATTTGCACGACTGTACAAATGAAAACATATTTTGGTTATAAAATGTCTCCGTTTTTATATTTATATCTTCATTCCCAATTTTCCGTTCCGCAAATACGTTTCGCATTATAAGAAGTATATATCAAGAAAGAGATTTAATACAATACACAAAGCGATAAACATCTAACAAATCTGGGATTTAGACGTTTTCCAGAGATTCCTCGGTTTCGGTTGCATATCTGATGATGGCACGTCAGCAGTAAAACAAGTTTAGTGCAAGGCGGTAATGAAACGGCGGAATGAAAGGACATTTCGTAAATACTTACTGAATTAAGAGTGTATGTATAAAGGGTGTGGCATTTGCTTGTTTATTTTTTAAGGCTTTTTAGTAAGTTTGATATGTATACTCACAAGTACAGCTGTAACAAGTAAAATGTAAATTAGGTATATTAAGAGTTGTGTTACCATGTCCTCAAATACCTTCCTAATTAGAGTAGGCCATGCTTTTTTTAAAATTTTAGTCACAGTGCATACACGCACTGATCACTATAAAAAAAATATTCAGTATAAGTGAAAAAACAAGAGTACTAAAGCTGATGCTGAAAATATTGTCTGTTATTTTGCAGACGCAGTCGAAATCTACGCTTCATATTCTCAACACCATTTAGCAACATTGTGGGATTACGTCTGCACACAAATCCCTAATAGCATTGCGAAGCTTTTCTATAGTGTGATGTCTGGTCTTAAAAATAGTATTCTTTAAATATGGGAAAATAAAATAATCTAAAATTGTCAAGTCGGGACATCTTTATTATTATTGTATTATTTATTATTCTGGGGAAAAATCGTTCCAAGAAAGCTATGTTGCTGAAAAGATCTTTCTGTATGTTCGTCATCGTAAAGTTGATAAACGGCTGTAATATTTCCATATCTTTTAACAGTTATTGTTTAGTTAAAGATATATAGGTCCAATAATTTATCTTCTTGAAACTGCTACACTGTTGAAAATTTTAACACTTTTTGACTAATTTAATAGTAAGGAGAGGTCCACACTCTTTAGATAGTCAAGTATTGTCTATTGCTAAGGGGTAATTTTGTCCAACTAACACGTGGAATTATAAAATACTTCTAGTCACATTTTATTTGATCTAGACTAGACAAATTTACTAACTGTTTAACTAAATGAATGCGATCTATTGGGTGTTTTAATACAATTTGCTAAACACAACGTCTTCTTAATATGCAACTCCTATTTCTTAGTGCTATAATATTCTCTCTTGAAGACGTTTTCTCAATTATAAATATGCAGAATCACTCATTCACAAGTCTTGGTTTCAACTAAACGTACCAATTTTAAAATGATTTTTTGAGAACCATTATAAAATTAAGTGAATGTTATGCTATTTTGATTCAAGTCTAACTAATTGCGTAAATAGATGTTCCCAATACATCTTTAAGATTTATGCCCACTGGAATTAACGTTTAATAACACAAGGTTACACTTTGCAAGTCAGTCATATTTGGTGGTTTGTTTGGATATGTTAATACGGAGAATCAAACACGAAAACAGATACACGTGCAATGCAGGTGATGCGTATAATGCAATACTGTATTAGAATAGGTGGGGTTTCTATATTTCTATCCGAGGGAAAAATTCTGATTGGTTGACGCTTCTGAATGTCTAGAAAAATAGTCAATCCTCATATCTGAACAAAGAATTCACACGAAATTCTAGTCATTCTGTTCTATTAAATACGCGTAGTCAATTCGTCTGGCAAAGTTTGGAAAAATCAACACTAAAATATTTAACTAGCGCAAAATTAACGCCAACACCGTAATATTTTCAACAGTGTAGCCAGGCTAAGCAAAATAAAAATATGAAATTTCAATGTCCGGCCGCACAACAGCCAAGCGATTACTAATTAAAATTACTAAGTTTTTAATCCATAGTCTATTACAGGCTCATGCTACGGCCTGAGGAAAACGATTATTACCATCTATCAAAACTAGCAGCTGAAATGATATGATCCTATAGTATATTAATAAAGGGAATGAGGAAGTACTCATTTCAATTTATTTTATTTTTTACATATCTAATTATGGCGAATCAAACATGTATATCTACAGTTTGATGTGTAATAATCTGCATCATTGTTATGTATTTTCTAAAATTAAAACTATTATTGTAATTTTATTCAGCTGTTTCTTATCAAGTTTTATTTTATAAAGTTATAAAACAATTTTAGGTAGTCACAATTGAAATTTATTTAGATAACTGTAAGTCAATAAAAATTAACTAGGAGAATTATTATTCGTCAATAGCCACACGCTTCAGTAATCAAAGCTATTTGAAAGCGTGCCTAAAAATCCGATAATTCAAACTTGCTGACGTTCTCTCTGTACGTTTCTCTAGCATTTTATTTCTCGATTTACTTTGTGTCATCAATGATGGATCGACATCTCTGTTTCTATCGTATCTCAAATCCGAACCTTTTTCTTAGCGAGGACATTTGATAGAGATTTATACGAAATCTGATCGTGAAAAACACAGGAATACAAAGCACTCTCCCGAGTAAAGTACCGAAGAAATGTCTGAAGCAGATTGCCCTTCAATTTAAATGGAAAAATATTATCATATTCACATGATAAAGAGAAATGTTAACCTAATATCATCTATTTGATTTAGAATTCCCGATTCTAAATTTAAGAGAGAAAACCGACGGACTATAAAAATATCTATGTAGGAACAATGCGGAAAGAAAATCTCATGCGAATTAAATATATACCCTCAGAAATCGCGATACAAAGGTCAAAATACCGTAATTTTTGTCTTTTCGTCTTTCCCTCGTAAGATATTTCCTTGGAAGTTTACGTAAACACTTCAATCGGAGCGTGCCGGTCGAGACAAAAGCATTAGCAAACAGAAATATCGCGTATGCTAGTTGGAATTCCCAACTCGCGTGTCCTATGGATTGGTCAAGCGGAGCTTTTCATGCGACTAAAACTCTTTCGCTTCGAATGATGAGTTTTATTTGTAAAAGGATATCTATAGTGCAGATAGTATGGACGTTCCTTTTGTCGGGGAGAAAAGAATGTGTATTGGAACGAGATGCTAAGGCACGCAAAGAAAATTTGCCCTCACATGCGTCGTATGATCTTGTTGGACGAATGGAACAATACAAATTTATTTTACTCTTAAGGAATTGAGTACTTATAAAATGCAGTTGTATAAGTAGGTACTTGAGATTTAAGTGATCTGGGAGAAATGCTTCGTGGATTTTAGATTGAATTACCTTCAATTTGTGTGTGTGTTGTTGTGTTAATAATCTATACCTACTCTGCTGTTACTGCTTGCGAGATAAAGAATAGAGATTTAGTAAGATTGCCCTAATCCTACTCTATTTGCCGCAAAGTCATTATCACTAGTCACATCTACTGTTCCGGATGAAGTTAGCTAACAAAGTGCACTACCTGGAGATCTTCGCTAGTTCGTGCACATGCAACTTAATATACGTTAATGTCGATTAAAATTACTTGTAAGGTATAGTGGTTGCAAATTTTGTGAATACCAATACCTTTTACTGGTTATAGTGCTTTATTGTTATTTTTTTTTGTTAGAGTACTTATACAGAATTTAAAAATAAAAATAATTTTTAAAAGTCACTAATATACTGATTTTATTGAAATAGAAACTCTATGCGACTATCTTTGGTATTAGAGTAATAGCAAATTTATTTATAACCCTTGATTAAAATCTAATATACTTTCGATAATATTCTTTTCTTGAGAATGCATCGCTAATGCATAAAGTTTTTCTTGTGCCTTGCTGTTTATTAAGAAAGTGTTTATTTTTTCCAAAGTAGAAAAAAAAAACAGTCGAAAAACCAATGCCATATTTTTTGTGGTTTGGATTTTATGTCTCATGCTGCTAGAAATTTAAATAAAATCCTTTGCCAGATAATTATCTCCCGTTTTGTTTTGAAATTGGCCCTTCTTGCATCGAGGCACAATATATTTCTCAATTTATGCCTTTGAAAATTAAAGAGCTCATTCTATAAGTTTTAGTAGCCAGCATATTTGGATGATGCAAAATCGGTTCTTTTGGTGAATATTCTTTCCAAAAAAAAAAATTCTTTACTGCGATGAAGACTATTTGAATAGTGGAAACGTTTTATTAACGACTTAAATATGTGTACTTCACTATTTAATTAATTATAATAAAAGGACAAGCCACATATCCACTAAAAGAACCAATTTTTCTTCAGAGCACATTCTATTAAAATTTTAAAAACGCTCTACTCTTACTAGTCCCATAACAGTGATTGGATATAAATATTGATTTACACAATCATTCTAGATCTCACTATACTAATTTGCGTCCGCAATTAACGAAATTAAAGCAAATCTTATATATCAAAACTGATGGTAATCTCGTAACGTGCATAAAATATAAACTCTCTTGCGCTTAGGAAAGTGCAGTCTTGTGCGATGGCTTAATTCAGTTAGTTTCGGCACTTAGTACTTCGTTACTCGACCATTCGCTTGCTTTCCTACTTTAAGCATTGATGGGATGAGATTTCCAACTTCGTACGTTTTCTTAGGTAGTATAATAGATTTTAATTTTCAACCTTGGGATATATCGAATTAAGAAACTTTATATTATCAGAAAATACAACGGTCAGTATATATACTCTTATTAATATATACATACTAGCAGGATTACGTTAAATCTATTAGCTTTTTCAATTATATGCGATTTTATTGTCTTCATTGTGTGATGCAGTTAAAATGTTAGTGTATATATCTAAGAATTACTCTAATATATCTAAGAATAACTCGGTAGTATTAACTGATATTAAAAAAAAAATGTTTTGACTGTCATTAAAGAGACATGGTTATAGTTTTGAAACTCCAAATAATACATGTAAACAGATAACAGATGCTTTTGCTATAATTTACATCTAAATCTCTCACATAGACCTATATCGCTATCCTAACTTTCCGACACACATCTCATTTCCATACGTAATTACGCAATTACAATTTCCCTCCAACATTCGCATAGATTATCCCAAACTCGCTTAAACAGTTCCGCAGATCGGCAGCAGCGGTATTAATCTAGCAACCTGCCTGCACTAAAGTATACGTACGCAGTTACATAAGCGCGCCAACTATGTCTGACGCTACAGCAGAACACAGATTTCTAGTTATACCATTATTGCCCAAGATAGCGCGGTAAACCTTATTACCACCTCGGCAAAGTGCTGCGTTCGAAAATTTCCTTACCTACGTTACCCACATGCGCTTAATAGTAGCTAAATGCCATCAGGTGCTACCATTTTTGAATACCTAGTTTTATCTTTTACCGGCATTTTTTTTTCTCGCTATTAACTGATCGGCTTTCCAAGCTTCATTTGCTTTAGTGGTTTAGTGGATGCGAGGCAAAATAATTTGATTGCGAAGATGAATGTGTTGTAGTTCTTGCCATTAATGTGTAAGTAAACTGGTTTCCTTGGAGCGTCTTTATAGTTTATTTTATGAGATAAAACACGTAATTAATAAATAATTAATGTTGGAAAGAACGCAATATTTATTCATGACGCCATTCAGGGAATGCAGCGAAATACAGCGAGCAGTTTTGTTCTTACGTTCATTAATGTCCAGGACACAATGTGTTTCGTCATAAATTCAATGTATTTTTCTTTCGCGTCAATTTTGGACTCTTATAGCGCGACTACCCACGCGTTTTAAAAGATCCACAACAAAGCCTTTTAGCTTTAAAAATCGAAGCTGCACTTGTTTATCCCGTCTAGGGTGAAGCATTTTATATTTTATACGATAATTATTTTCAATACGCAGTGGCGTAGAACGGGTCAGGTTTTTTGTATACTCGCCGACATTATTATTTAGCACTCAAACGAATGGCTCGACGCTTTGATGGTGCTAAATATTAATGTCGGTGACTGTACATTCATAGATATGCATAAACATCAGTTATCGTAGGGCAGTAAGCATCTATGTGGTGTCCGATACGTTAGTACAGCGTTTTTAAAAGTGGCCGGTAGCGCCCCCTGAGGGGCGTTTTGTATTTTCAAGGGGGCGTTGGAATAAAAGGGGCGTTGGTCATTTTGGAGGACGGTGAGGAAACAGTGGACGCTTAAGGCTATTTTGTTTTTTTTATTGTTGATCGGGAGGATTTAAATTCCTCATTTTTTGTAGTTTTTTTTTTTCTTACTGAAAAGACAATTATTTTAGTTATTCAACTAATAACGTTTATTACAAATTTGAAATACCTTAATTAAAAAATGCTAAATAATGGTAAAATTTCAGACTATGTCATACGTCAAATCCGTAAAAAAAATAATAACTGGTTTGCGGTATATTTGCTTGCCTACTCGCCAGTTACCAATGCATTGACAATTTATTTTTTAACTTTACACATAGGGAAATTGTATGTGTAATAGAAAAAAAAAATAGAACCCGGTTTAATATTGAATAAATTTACATACTATTAATGTTGCGATGAACGTTGTTTCATTCGCCTGTATAGCTATGAGGAAACATCGCAGTGCCAAGCCAAATAACGAATGAAACGAAGACTTCAGATTGCTTTCATGATATGAATGGATATATTTCGTGAAAGGCAGCTAATAATAAGGCAATAACTTATTGATAAAATCAATAGTAAATTGTTTACATACAAACAGGTTGCTACACGTTTATTCTCGTGAAAGCAATGTGAAAGATTTGCTTCATGCGCTTCAGTTACTATGCAGCGGCTTTAAAAAAAAAAGGATATAGAAAATATCAATACAATAATCCCTCCTTTTACGCATTCTCCATTTACGCGAATTTACTTTAATATGGTTAAAAAAAAATTAATTTCAAATGTTCTGCTAGACATCAGATATCGATTTGTTTTTGAATCCGTATACAAGTGTTACATTAGGTAAAATTAGAAAGCGTAAACTGAACTTAGAAATGTAAACTTGTTAGGCTTACAATTAGTCAAATTTATCACACACATGCTTTTCATGGTTCCATTTAGGTACGCGATTTCCATTTACGCGCTATTTTCATGGAATCAATTACCCGCGTACATGGAGGGATTACTATATTATATTTATATTTTGTTTGTCGCTCTCCCATTAAAAAATGTGCTTTGGTTTGGCCTAAAATAATGACTCTTTAGCATCTCTTATTAGAAGGTGGCCTTTAAATCACCTATATTTACATATTATTTCAGTAGACACTAGGACATTCGGCAACAACGCAATGTAATTATTTGTCATTTTTCTTAATTTTCCGTAATTTGCTTTCGGAAGTACTAGCCTATCACTTCAACTAAAAGAGCTGGTTTAGATGAGGTTTTAAAAAAAAACCACATTGAATATTATTTGATATTTTCAGTTTAATGTTTTTTAGACTACATACAAGCTTACCCTGTATTCAACCGTTCAAAAAAAAACTCATATATGTACGTGAGGGCCCCTGAGTGACCCTCACTTACAAAATTTCCATGCGCCCCTTCCCACCACCATCATATGTGACGCCACTCGCAAATCTACCCGTGATATACCTTTGCGAGCGTAAAACTGACATTCCCCTCTTCATTGTTACAGAATTACTGCGACAGCGACCCGAGGACAAATTAATCCCGGAAAAGACCCGAAAATGACTTCGTCCGCCACGTTCGCCCACATGTTGACATGCTTCTTCCTCTTGCTGGCTCTCGCGGCCATGGGCATCGCCTCGCCCAGACCACAGTTCGGCGACGGGAATCAGGTCAGTACACTCTGGCAAGCCTGGATAACTTGATTTAGCTAGCGACAGAAGGATACGCGTAATATTTGCGTCAAGTACGCGTCAAATTACTGTTTATTGTCCTGCAGGCGCTTTCTGCGTCTAAAGTGTATTTATTTAAGTGGGAATGGAACGGTTTTTAAGGTGGATGTTTCCTAGATTTCCTGAATAGGTACATTAGCGTTTGTATAGGACTAAGTCTGTAATTAATTCAGGTGTGAACTTATATACGAAAGTAATTATTATTTCGAAGGACGAATACGGTTGGGTAATGTTTCTGGACGAAGATTAATTTATTTTATATTACATATTTATATTACAAATGATGTTATCTAAGAAATACTTTATATTTAATCAAACTTTTGTGTGTGAAGATAACTTGCTCATTTATAACATTGATATACGACATGTCAAAAAAAAATTATAAGCTCCTGTCTGAACGGTCAAAATTCTGTCTTCCGAACTTAACCATTTAAAAAAATCACATAGTGCGGGTGTCACACACAATATTCGCATCATACGGAAAACTCTTTTATTACTTTTATACGAAGATATCACAAGTACTGTGGCGTAGTAGCAACCACACGAATACCAGATCACTTCGCGCTACATGAAATACCAAGTATTAGCGATATATGTGAAGCATTCTACTCCCATAAAACTAGCAGAATTGAGTGGTGGACGGGTGTCACTTCCCAATACAATAAGTTGTTTCAATGTTTTTTCATATACTGTGATCATCAAAATTTAACTAGAGTATAGAAAAGCAGAAGGTTAAAAAGAGAGCGCCGACTCTTTCGTTGATTGTATTTAAAGTTTTCTATATTAATTTTATGTCTGGTATCGTTTATATGCTGCGTAACGCTGGACGATGCAAGTCTCCCATAGCAAAAACTTGCAATGGGAGAGCTATGTGTCCCTTAAACCTAGTTAAAATCGGACAATAGAAAATTTTAATTCAGTCAGACACCTCATTTAAAACATGTATTTGCTCTACAACATCGTGTTGTATGTATGTAATGTAATATATTGTAAGGGTGATATTATACAGTGACCTAACAGATCCATTATGTCCCCCTATTCTTGCTGTTTTATAAATGGCCTTCCAATCCTATTCCTCTCAATGTGTAGGATATCAGAAGGTTCCAGGTTAGGTAAGTCCCCCCTTTGATTTCACGTGCTTCCAAGTGCAACGCCCTTGAGTTGCACAGTGCTGCGCAATTGGAGAGGGGATGGATGCCATCCTATTCCCCAATCTTTGTTTCTCCCTTTGTTCCTTCTTTGTGAGGTGCTTTCACTTTGGAAGGCTTCTTATGGAAGTCCTGTTCCAATTCCTGTTTATTAGCGGCTTCGTCCCGCCAATAAACGTCCTTCATAGGACAAAATGTAAATATTTGCTTCACTAAGCGTAGCACACTGAAGAATCTTTTAAGCAACGCAAAAGATAAACCTGATCTCAATGGAATATCGGGCACTTACAAAATCGGTTATAGCGGCTGTGATAAAGTTTACATTGGTCAAAGTGTGCGTTCGGAACTAGGTTTAAGGAGCACATAGCAAGTTGTCGCTACTGGAAATTTGAATCATCCGGCGTTGCGTAATATATAAACCATACCGGACATAAAATCGATATAAAAAAATTCTGAACTAATGAAAAATATACAATCACCGAAAGAATTAGAAACATACGAAACAATGTGTACGCCTAGAAAAAGCATTTGTAAATATGTTTCCTTTTTATAGGTAGATAACTATGCATGTTTAGGTAATAGATCTTTTTCTCATTTTTACTGAATCCATTCAGTTTTCGGTTGGAAATGTTTAAAACTTGGAATGTACCTATTTCAGGCCATGGAAATTCCAAATTTGACGTCTGCAATATTGCTAGTTTTACCATTTTTCTGATATTAGTTTAGTTTATAAACTAGTATGCATACAGAATTAAAAACTCCTTCTTTGAAATTTCGCATCAAATTTCGATATACATTCTCGTAACGGAATCTTGATTTTCTACAGACCATTGTAGCTTTTCAATAAAAATTAATAACCGGCGACAGAATTTCAGAAATTGCAAGTACGGCATTAAACTTCCTTACCATGTAATTTTACGGCTAAAGTTTGATTAGCGAAACGTCGCCTTCCAGTTCTGTATAGAAATTGGAAATAAATCAACCAACTTTCTATACTAGACCCACCGTCAGTAGGTATACATATATATGTAGATTCATCTTCATTTACAATCAAACCTCGACCGGACTGCACTTTCTATTTGAGTTAGTGTCGAGTTATGAGCTCGCCCTAACTGATCGGGAATTTCGCTGTTAATTTTACAGGGAATTGAACGGGCAAATCCTACAATTATTCCGAGTGATATCTGAAACGGCTCGAACTTGGCTAATAATCTTGTAATTGCGGAAGAAAGTATAATATCCGACCGGGCTTATGGTAGTACAAAAAGTACGAAGTAATCGTTCCAACTTTTCAAGATAACACGAGATATTTCCAATATCTCGGTTGGATGAATCGAGAAGGAAGGTAAACGCTAAGTACATGTGGTTTTCGTTTGGGTGCCAAAAAAATCTATGCCGTTTCATTGACTAGAGGTAGCTTGTATACGCTGTTACAATACTATACAATACACAACTTTATTTGCTAGAAAAGATCGTACAGGTATGGGCCATTGTCAATAAGAAACCAAATTTAATACACAACATACATAAAACAACACAATATAGTCAAAATTTCATCATCACTAAGTTCAAGAAAATAATAAATCCCCTGAAATATGAATTCATATGGCAAACAGAAAAACCAATTACGGAAATATAAATTAATATATCACATAATGGAGGCATCAATTATCTGAACTAATTCACTGTGGCAGTGGCTCGTATAACCAATTATTCTGACAAATCAAACATATACATAATTGATATCGCTGTGTCTCTGCAAAGAATTTCAATGAATATTTTAAATTACAGTACATACATGATAATAATTGATTGAAAGTGCAATTTCAGAGGATTGGTGTTTCGGGATAATTAATATTTTACAGTAATTTAATGGGAGAGCATAAAGAAGTTTACACCTAAATAAATGTATTTATTTGCTAAAAAATAATAAAGCACATGCATTATATGTATGTGATTTTTATACCAAATATAAATCGAGAAAATTAACAACACAAAAATTAACGTTGGTGAGGCTTACACAAGCGGCTTTTTTGTTCTTTGTGTACCTGCATAGCAATTTTTGATTGCAACAATACAACTGGCATTTATTTCGAAGGCATTTAAAATTTGTCCGAAGTTAATGCAAGTAATCAATGGTCAACTCTGTAAGTAATGAAAAGAACCACTTACTGACTATTCCAAGTGGTTATAAAAGGCAATTATATATAAACAAGTATATACCTTGTAATTATATGGTTAGGTACCTCATCGAGAAGGAGATGGTAATACAAATCCTACAGAATTTTACTAAACGCATTTAATAAAAATATATATAATTGTAAAAGTAAAATCGTCGCATCTATGCATATAACATTAATTGTTGATAAAATAAACTCATATTTCGCACATTATTTCAATACACTTCTTTCGCGGATATGGCAATGTATGTTTTTAATATCACTTCTGTTGCATGGGTAACAATATTTCAGCATTACTCTCTGTAAATTGTAGGCACATTAATTATCTATATTATATTATTAGAAAAATTTACATTACTTGAATATTGTTATATGCATTAACTTGTATACTCTTTATAATCTTCATGAAGCAGGACATTGCTTACAACAGCAAGAAATCCAAATATTCTTTCCAAAATTTATTCAAAGTAGCTACATGGAAAAAAATTGTTGTCAAAAAACCAACAATTGTAGAACAGTTAAGTAGAATTGTAGTTAAGTATTTCTTGGGTGATATACTATACTACAATAGTAGTTAAATGTGTTAAATTGCGAATCATGATTGAACGTAATGCTTCTGCATCGCTATTGGAACGATCACTCCTGATGCAATTTGCCGCTCGTGATAGTAAATTGCACAAGCTCCCTAATAGTCAAATTTAAATTTCGCGCCACTATTTTTAGTAACTTCAACGTAAGGGCACTAAAATAACTATTCATGTAATACACAATAATAGGTAATTTTATATTTCAACGTTGAAGTTACTAAGAATAATTGTGAATAATTTAAATTTGGCAATGTGGGCTGCTATTTAATTTATTGTTATAAGGAATAATTAAACAAATTTTATTTAATTTTCATTCTACAATATCTATTCCTGTAAATTAACCCCAAGGCAAATGGAACACCGTTACAAGTAAATAAGAAAATCAAATTCACCAAATTTATCCATAATGTCTGTATATAAGTATCATTTCCTTGCTGTTTCACATCAGTGTATAAGATAAACGAATACCATCAGGTGCTCCTGAAATAAACGCACGTCTATTTGACAGAAAGCTTTGTCCTGCCTACACTGATGTCTATTAGATAATATTAGCCACTATTAGTATTTACATATTCCATTGAGAGGCAAAGCAGGGTCGATTCTGTACATATACATATATATCTCTATACATCTGTGTGCGACATATATCGCGTCGGTTGAAAGTCAAGTTTGATATGGGAAGTTAAATGAGATTTTAATACCAATTTCCATAAACGCAAGCACAACTGCGTATTTAGTATACCTAGCTCAGTTCTGATCCCGCCATAGACATTTCTTAATTTATAAACATATATGTACGAGACTGGCCCAATGAATATTAAACTTATTAGTGCTGCTTTGTGGGGTGTTTCGGTATATAAGTTTGGTTAATTTAGATTGGCATTGGATTATAACTTTCGGTATTAGGTTAGGACATATACGCAATGTATGTGCGATGTTTAAGACTAATTAGTAATTTGCACATGGTCACAAATTAGAATATCAGAAACATTTATTGAAATAATGTATCACCCAAGAAATAGCGTAAAGCATCTCGAAATAGATAATAAAAGTCAATTCATATGATCTAATATTCTCCAACTGGCAAGTTTAGAAGTGATAATAGAGAAATGTGAATTGAAGTATCAGACAATTCGGTTTACAGGGTCGTAAATTGAGTTGATACAAAACAAGTTAAAACAAACCCTATTTTTTTTAACAAATACTATTTAATAAAGAACCTTATAACAAATTAAAATAAATTCTGGTGTTACAGTTTCCTGAATTAAATTGAAATTAAAATGATATCCTGAAGAGAACAAAACGTCATATAGACTGTAGTGATATTAATATTTATCCATTCATGATATAAATTATTGCATTTAACTGTAACAACAGTATTTCATAATATGTTTTGACTGACAAAGAATGTATTTCCAGATTACAAACCATCCAAATATTTCAATTCTAATGCATTAGTAACTGATAATAAAAAAGAAAACGATATATATGATCAGTTAAGTAATAAGCCATTTAATGTTTAATAGATTTTAGTATATTTGGTTATCTGTAATCATAATCTCTTATTAATATCAGCTAACTCTGTAAATATGCGAAGAGCTGAAAGCACTTGAAAGTACAACGTCACTAATTAAAGGTCGCCTATGTACTAGCTTGACAGATCTATATATTTATCTCAATTGCCGTTTTTATTAAACCCAAAAATTAAATATAAGAAAACGCGTACGAAACTTAGATAGAAAATTGCTTTCTGTTCTTGGATGATTGACTGGTCAGAAACACCGCAAACAGATTTGCAGTTGTGCGTTAACATCGTCTTGATTAAAATCCGGATGCTGCTACAAACGGAGCGCTTTGTTCTCTTGTCAACTTCGTTTCTTTCTGTGTGAATGCGTCCCCCTATAGGGGCGATTCTTGGAAGGGTGTATGAGGGTTGCATAAACATCCCGTAAGCGCTATTTGACTATACACGCGTCATATTTAGTTTACGAACGAAAAAGCCTAGTGTTAAGACTTTTTTCGTTCTCTGAATTGGTATGGGAAAGTTGCTAACTAACTCACTCTAACAAATAAACGGAAACGTATTAATAAATAAGAACGGAGAAAATCATTTGCAGGTTTGTTGGATTAAGTGCTAATACCCAAGAAGAAAAAAAAAACAAACTCAACCGATACCTTGACTTCAAATCGTCATCTCCTTTTAAATATAAAATCTTCTAGACTTAGCACTCAAGCATAGGATTTTGAATCTGTGTCATCTGATATACATATATACCATAGGAAGAACTTGTCGGTGTATTTTTGTTGTTTAGGTAAAAGTTCCGCATATGGACCACAGATTTGGCGATTTATATGTATATTAAGGGAAAGCTTATGTTTCGTGGAGTTCAAAACGGCTAGTCGTTTTTTTAGCAAATGAATAGAAAGTACTCAAAAATCAGTGTGAAAAAGTGCTATTTCCAGGTTATTTTCAACGCGCTTTTGACGTTTCTAACAATTGGTTTGGGCGGTGTTACTAATTAAGTTACTAAACGTAAAAAACAATTTAGGCACCAAATTCACAAGCGTACTCTACTTAAAAATGCTTTTCTGCAGACAACACGAGTTTACTGGTCGGAAATGTAAATTACCGTTTATAATTATTGTGAAACTGTTCACTATAATATTCTTCAATTGGAACTTGCATAACTTTCTAGTTATTTATTTCCTGTAGTGCAATAATACTCACTGAAATTGTAACTTGTTTTCTGTTGTTGCGTAGGCTTTTGTAGTTAGGGTGGCAAGATAATAAGATAAACAGGAATATGTTATTCTTTTATGTGAAGAACTTTGTTTTGTTACGATGTTATATTAATACATTTAAAATTGGAAACATCATCAATGAGAAAAAATAAGAACAGCTACTTTTTTGTTGAACTTTATTACATGTAGGTAATGTAAAATGCTTAAATTACAATAGTGAAATGAGTCAGTTTCGTTGTAACTGCATAATTAGTGAGGAGGTCATGCGACGTACAGAGCTATCAGTAGGGGTTTATGAAAGATGTAATCTACTGTGATGTTGTCATTCGGATATGGAGCTACATTAAAAGTATTTTGATTTAGCTGTTGAATCAATGTCAGGTGTGCAGGTATCTGAAAGATTTTACCTGGGATTTACAATAACAAACACCTAACAATAAGGACAGTTACTATTACTACTAAATGTGCAACTAAACAGATACAAAAAAAACCGAAATGAACAAATATACCATTTACAATGGCCCGGAAAGCCTTAAAATACTTTAAACTCACAGTGCATCTCCCTAATTACTTCTTTTTACAAAACAGTTTTTAGTAACTATTTACGTTTTTTTTTATGCTGACATATTTTCATCTTTCTAACCAACCTGAATGCGCAGTTTTTCCTCCAGCGTTAAAAACAGGTCTCTTGAATTTGCATGTTCTATCATTTCTTTTTTTTTTTTTTAGAAACCTAAACTTTCATTTTTCCTAAAACCGGTCGACTGTAATAATAATCAACATAAGCGCATATGATAAAAAAGAAAAAATAAGGCAAAAACCCGCTCTTTAAAAATATATCTCATAAACGGTCCCCAAACTTCATTTATTACATAACTCGACGCAGACAACTGCCCTTTCACCTATGCCCACGTAAAAATCCCATTTCCTCCACTGAAAAAACAAAGATTAACATGCCAGTACAAAATGACAGCGTGCGGTTTATAAGAACTGCGCTACATTTCCGGAAAACGCCGGAGCAGAGGGAAAATTTCCGTGGGTTTGAAAGGAGCAAACGTACTTTAAAAACAAGATAGGTGTTTCGCTGACACACCTATTTGCTTTTCATTAACAGGCCAAGTTACCGATGGTGGCCGTTTATTTGCTGTGGTAATTTATGCGTAAAGTACATAAGAGGGAAAATTGTGGTCGTATCAATAGAGACTTTGCATCGAAGGAGAATTTTATCTTACAAAGAAAAAATAATTAATACATAAAATTGAGATTAGTAATTATTTGTTCGTATTTAAAAATTGGAAATATAAATGTTGAATATAAGAGGCACTTAGGTATTATTATCTATATATGTATAGAATTACATTATAAAAACCTCATTTCACTTTTTTTTGCATTTAATCCAGAAATTTTCGCTTCTTTCAAAGGAAATAAAACACGGAAAATGTATTACTTCAAACAAATATTTTTTTTATAGTTTTGACATTTAATTATTATTAATTGAAAATAATGGTTGTTTGGTAGGTTATGTTATAATAAACAATTACCATAGCGTATCAAACATCGGTAATATAGTTTCTGTTAATCATAGACGAATGACATTAAATTTCCTTTTATTTAAAAAAAAAAAAACGTAGTATTTGTTTTGTAGTTTTTGATCTGATACTGATGTATGCTTACTAATTTGGGGCCTTATTTAGTTATATCGCGTTTATGTATTATTTTAATTTGAAAATTAATGGAAAATTCATTGGATTTAATTAAAAATAATTATCTACAATACCCTGCATGAGGCGTTACAAATGTTTATTACGAATTGAAAGGGCTTTACATAAGGGTTAATTTAGCATAAGATATAGGCTGCTATTTTAAAAAAAATCAAGTTACCTTGTGCTAAAGTTAAGCAAATGTTCAGGACTATAGTGGATACCTCTATATAATTATATCACTTTTAATTTCACTGTTGTATCAAGCTAAGTATACAGGGTGTATCAAATAAAAAAGTAAATTTTGCTTGGGTGTTAACTACACGACATATACCTAAAGCAAAAACCCGCCGAAACCGGATTTCATCATTAAAAAACAAAAAAAAGTAAAATTTAGAGCCAAAAATTCTTTAGTCCGGGCCTGATATAAGGAAACATCATGTTAAGCACCCGCTAAACGTGGTATTATGTATAAATAGACCCCCTGTGCATTAAGTCTTAAGACAAGATCGTAAATGATTACACCTGCTACATATTATTATATTTACCTCTATATCGGATACACCCTGTATATATGTGATATTTAAAATATGAAGATCTAAAACAAATGCATATAGAAACTACGCCGCTTTCACCCAAAGCTTTCAGCAGGGGATTTTTTACAAAAGCGTAAATAACGCTGTTGTTATTACAGATAGACATATAATTGCTTATATAAAATGATGTTATTTTTTTTTCGTATAATTTAGAAATAGAATAATATGTTGGATGTTCCATTTAAAATAACGGAAAAAGTATGCGTTTTCCTATTTCTGGAACAATAGTTAAAAATATTTTTAGGTTATGCAGCAATGAATTCTATAAAACTGTGTATAAATGACTTTTTCTTAAAATCAAAAATAGAGGTGTAATTAAAGACCCAGTCTTGGATGGAGCAATTGAAGACGTTCTTAAATTACAAACCGTGTACTAAATTTAAGAGAATAGTGTGGAGTAGAGTAGACCTTAGTCTACGGGTAAATCTTTTTATCTGATCTATCTATTTATCTGATTTGTTGACTTGTGAACATTTTTCGGTTAGATAGGCGATGTTTCTATTTTGTAAATAAGTTGTTTAATTATGTGCATTGCGGATAATACGTCTATATTATAGCTGCGTCATGAGATTGTTTGGTTATTTTAAATATTGTAGTTTAAATCAATCAATTAGTTGTAATTCGTTATGAAAACTACTTTAGTTTCCTCTGTGCGTTGTTATCGTCAAAAATATCTTGTTTCACATCGTCCTATTTTGCGGCTTTTCGGTACCGGCTTAAAAATGAAAAGAAACGATTAAAACCGAACTAAACGAAAACGTGTACCTGTGAAAAACTGTGTGCTAATCTCACCGTATCCGCAGGAGGATTGGGATGAATACGAAGAGATGGGAAACGTCTACGACACCTATAACCTCAAGGCTGACAACCGCGTCGACGCTAGCGACATCTACAACGAAGACATAGAACGGGAAGATCCAGAAATTCCGTCCTCCTCAACGTTCTACCGTCCCCTACCGGACTATTATGACTACTTACCGGAGGATATGCTCCTGCAAAGGTTGTATAAGCGCGTGGGAAACACCAGATATCCGTCGCAGTCCAAGGCCGACGGTGTTCACAGACGCAACGGCATCGATAAAAAGATAAAAACTAGACCGAACGGCTTCACGCCCATACGATGTCTAGTGAATCCGGTGACATGCTTCAAGTAAATCCAGGATGGGAAAATTGAACGAATTCTGACGTTATTGTTATATATATAATATCATATCAGCCCCGAAGACTACAATTGATAGAGATTATATTTTTTATTACCTATTTATTGTATTATATTTATTTTCGCGTGATGTGTTTTTTATGTATTAAAAAAAAAACATATTTGATGTGAATGCAGAAGAAATGATTTAATGTGTATTTATTTTGTGGCTGGAATTTTTAGAATTAAATTAGGAAAAAATGTATACGTACAACGCAATTTGAGTGTATTACTAGAGATAGTATTTATTGTTAAATGTGTTCCTTTAAATCTGCAAAGTTTATCAGATGTGTGTATCTATTTGACTTGTATTTTTAATAAATGAAATTATTTGCAATAAAAGTCTCGGCTTTAATTACTTTCGCATTTTTTACATTGTCCAAACAGCAATTTTGAACAGGCAGAGATAGTAAGTATGTTAATATTTGTATCTTTTTCTTTTTATTATCTCATTTTACTTTTAATGACACCGTTTCATAGTTTTATGAAACAAGTTTTAATAGACAACGGCTCTTTACACCGGATCATAATTTTTTAATTTGTTTTATAGATACATTATCGTTTTATTCTTTTTTTTTCGGCCATATACACCTTTTCATTTTCTATTTTATCTATACACATTTTACATTTTATTAATACTCGTCACCACACTCATTATTTATATTCTACACCGGAAATGTTTGAGATTTTTACCGAAAAGCGAACACGAAAAGTCGCGACTAATGAAGTGATTGCTCAAGATGTTGCTATATCATCAGATTTCCACAAACTTATACTACAACCATTACTATGATCGATCAATAGCCAAAATATTGAAGCGTGAAAAGTATCGTCTATACAGGGTGTTCTATCGAACCGGGTCATTAGAATTTTTCTTCTTCTTTTTCTAGTAGCAATTGGATTTTTAAACTTGCAGAGTAGTAGGCCGACTACGATCTATCTAAGGAAAATATTTTCAGCCTTCTAGCACTTTTGGTGTACAGGGTGTCGATATCAACTTTCTTCTTTTAAATGAAATGGTGCAATTTTTACGTGTCCAGTGTATTTCTCGCATCATTTTTAATAAGTTAAATGGATAATTTGGAAAGAATGCAAACGTCAAAATTTTGACAAAATTACAAATATCTCAAAAACGATTAGCTTTAGGAATAGGAAACATTAAAATTTCCTATTCCTAAAGCGAATCGTTTTTGAGATATTTGTAATTTTGTCAAAATTTTGACGTTTGCATTCTTTCCAATAAAATTAAATATCTCTTGGGAATAAGAATAATAAGAATTTTTTTGCTGATGTGGATGCAAGTATACGGTCACAGGTAATAACTGCGACAGCAGTAACTGTAATATCCTATACTTTCAAGACAGCTAAATGTCAAACGATGTAAGCAATGCGTTCACTTTTTAATATGTAATAACTAATAACATTCGTAGTTTGCATATTTCTGGAAATAAATGTGAATGTTTCAAAAACTATTAGAAATAGGTATACTAAACCTTAATACTAATTACTGTAAAATTTTGCGTTGCATTCAATGTTGCACTGAAAAATACCACGTACCATTTTTAAATACCCTAGCTTTTTTCCTTAGCGATCATTTAAAATCTATGGTTTATACTAGACGACCGTATAATCTAGACCAGTTACTGTAGAAAATAATCGATGAAGTACAATTAATGAGGAGACTTTGGTGGTAAATGTTATTCAAGAATTTGTTCATAGATTTGCATTTTCTCAAGAAATGACCATTCCGAAAACTTTCTTAACTGGAACTGATTTCATTTAAACATACTTTTGAATATGTTCACAGCAGCATCCCAACAACGTGGTAGATGCGCCTTCTGGATTGGCGAATGAGCAAGGCTTATACAATCAAACCACACATTACCCCCCGATACTTATGGATCCGCAGCATATACAATGCCACGTCAATCCCGTCACTTGCTAACCGCAGAAGAAGAAGAGTTTTTCCGCAGATACATCCATTGGCAATTTCGTGCGTATGGGAGGTGTCCCACAAGTTTCTCTCGAACAAATCTAATTTATCTCCGTCACTACTTTTATAGTATAAGTTATAAAAGTAGTTATGTCTGTGTGTTTTATTTTGCCGGAAATACATCTTACGTTGGGAAAAGGGAAATTTTATGTAGTGCGTTTCTTTCTTTTAAATTCTTTTAAATTTTATTGCAAAATGTAATTAAAGCATTACTCGATTAAAAATGTATATAAAAAATGAAGATTGTTTTATTTTCCACCAGTGCACTTGATCTTCCAGTATGCGAATGACTTGACATAAACGAACCCCTGAAGACGTGGCCCAACTTTTCGAAAAGACATTTGCTGCAAGATGCAATAAGATATGTCTATTTTAGTTTCTTCTTCTTGGTTTTTAGGTCGAAAGTATGTTGTGAACGCACTTTATTTTCAAAGCTTTTTAAAGTATAAAATACAAAATGTAAAAAGTGTAAATTATAAATAAAATTTGTTTGTTTAATAAATGAGGAATTGTTTTGTTTACTAGGATTTTGAATATGTCATTATGTTTTATTTAAAGATTGCGTTTTAATATAGGATGTTTTGATTATTTGTCTTGAATTTTGTAATTAAATAGATCTTTAAAAACATATTGTATTTAGCTATAAAATTAAGTTATATAATTTTGTGAAATATTGTATGTCGGTTTTCTCGTTAATTGCGTTTTTATGTTTATAAATTTGAATTATTTGAAGTATATTAAGTGTTTTTAAATTTTGTTTTGTTTAAAATTGTGATATTGTTGAAATCAAAGGTATTATTTTGAGTTATTTCATGGTTCTTTAAGGCTATAAGGTTTTTATTATATTTGTGTCCTTTTATTCTATTTTCCAAATATTGCATGGTTTCACCAATATATACACCATTACAATTTTGACAGTCTATTTTATGCACTATGTGTGATGTTTTACTTTTTTCAATTTTTTATTTTAATTTCGAATAGATTTGGTTTTGTATTTTGTTTGAGTTTTGATAGACAATTTTGTAATTATATGGTTTAAAAATGTGATTTTTTTTTCGGATAAATGTTTAACATAAGGAATTTTTATAAATTTTGTAATTGTTTGACTATTATTTATATTTTTTGTTGATTTATTATAAAAAGGAAAAATTCTTTGAATATTCTATTTATAAGAGAATTTGTATAATTATTTTGTTCAAGAAAACAAATTTTAAAATAAAATATGTCTGTGTATGTGCGTTTTCACACTGTCTCAACGCATATTTATGCAGATCTGTACGCATTTAATATACTGGGTGAGTTTTTTTTTTATCTTGAGACAACGGAATATCTCTAAAATACTGCATCAAATCAAAAAAAGATCTTAATAGGATTTGTTATAATGTAGGGAGATCACTGAATGGTACGCAATATAAATTACCGTAACGGCTTTTTGAAATGTTATTTAATGTTAAAATAAAAAAACGAAATCATGTTTGCTTTTGCTTCTCTTTTCTGTGTATCTTTTTTCTAGACGTTCACAATCTTGTTTTTTGCGATTACAGCGCAATCTGTTACGAATCGAAAAAAAGTTTCAAACAAAAACTACATACTTGATGGCCTAGAATCCGAATCCGCAATACAAAATGGGGGTTCCCATTGAAGATTTCAAAGTTGTCCCCCCTCCCACTCTGAGAGGATGAGGTGGGGGATCGAGTTCGGCACCATTCAGTGAGCCCCCTACATTATAACAAATTTTATTAAGATCTTTTTTTTGATTTGATGCAGTGTTTTAGAGATATTCCGTTGTCTCAAGATAAAAAAAACTCATCCTGTATACTCAGTAACATTAGAAGTGTTACACCCAGAAGGAATAATTTGTTCTACCTGATTTTGTTTGGCAATGTGATAGTTTTAAATCAAAAATGAAGCGATAACATTTGCAAGAAATTTTATTAACACGTAATACGAAAAAAAAAACTGATAATGTGTTTGCCGACTCCATAGCTAAGTACACTCCTGTATACGTCTAAGCATCGACAAAATAAGATGATCGATATCTGCTTGTGGCACCTCGTTCCAATCAACTTGAACTTCGTGGATTAACTGTGCCAAAGTCTGTAGAAGATGGCGCAAAGTGGACAGTCTCATCCCCATGATATTCCACACATGTTCAATGGGGTTTAAATCCAGATAACGGAGTGGCCACGGCAAAACATTAATGCCCGCTTCTTGGAGAATATGGGGACGTGCGTTGTCTTGCTGAAAAAGGACGTATGGACGTGCGTCGTCTTGATAGCAATAGAGGATGTATTGGACGGCCATCTAGATAATAGAGATGGGTTGTGAAACACTCAAATGTATATTCGTGGCAGAATATATAGCAGTAAAGCAGTGTATAGAATATATTTATTAAATTGAAGAATTTAGTAAGTTTTTATCAAATAGATTTGAATGGCTTCTCTTACTAGGAAAATCACATTGACATTATTACAATAATTGGCTCTAAACTATTGCAATATATGTTGGTTGTATTTTATTCTACTAATAAATTTTGGTAGTAACTTGTAATTGAAAGACTAACGATAATTTGTGTATGGTGTTGTTATTTATATGAATTTGGGTGGTGATAATAATAGAAGGGACAAAGATATCAATACATAAAGGCTATATTTTATATAATTGAGGAAGTACAATTAGTGAGGAGACTTTGGCAAATTTCATTCCGAAAACTTTCTTAACTGGAACTGATTTTATTTAAACATACTTTTGAATATCTGAAAAAGGCAGCCAAATTTCCCTTAAATATTCTAAACATCTAGTAGTTACTTATCTACACATTTTCACATAGAAGAATTACAGACTCTGTTTCTCTTGTATGTTCACAGCAGATATCTGACCAGGATCCCAACAACTTGGCAGATACGCCTTTTGGATTGACGAATGAACAGCTGGAGCAAGTGTTGCAACGTCTCATCGCATACAACCGTGTACCACAGTACCACCAGAGATTTATCCGCGGACCGGCAATGAATAGGCAGAAATGCTACTTCAACCCCGTCAGTTGCTTCAAGAAGTAGATGCATCACGATTGATGTAAAAGGCGAAATATATCACTAAAAATTGTATTGTTGTGAATCCTAAGTTTAAAATATATTATAGTCTATGTATACCAAAAGTATTGAACACTGAAACTTGCTGGATTTCTATATATGGAACTATAAAGATCTACGTATCTATATGTCGAAATGTCAATTTGCTTTCAAATAGATAAAAATTTCTCCGCAGATACATCTATTAGGAATCTAGTGCGTGTGGGAGGTATCCAACAAGTTTCTCTCGAACAAATCTATAACTTATTTCTGTCGCAGGAACTTATACTGTAAAAGTAGATATGTCTGTGTGTTTTATTTTGCCGGAAATATTCTTACGTTGGAGGAAGGGAAATTTTATGTAGTGTGTTAATTCTTTCAAATTTTATGTAGTAATTTAATGTAGTTAAAGCATTACTTGATTAAAAATGTATATAAAAAAATAGAGATATTGTTTTATTCTTTCCATCTGTGCACTTAATCTTTCAGTATGTCGATGATTTAATATAAACGAACCCCTGAAGACGTTGATTCAACCTTGGAAATACATTTGCTGTGAGATGCAATAAAATATGTCTGTGTATGTGGGTTTTCATACTGTCTCAACGCATGTTTATACAGATCTGTACGCATTTAACTCAGTGACATTAGAAGTGTTACACCTAGAAGGAATAATTTGTTCAACTAGTTTTATTTCAAAAATGAAATGATAACATTTGCAAGAAATTTTATTAACACCTAATACGAAAAAAAAAGAAATGATAATGTGTTTGTCGACTCCGTACACTCCTGTATACGTCTAAGCATCGACAAAATGAGATGATCGATATCTGCTTGTGGCACTTTGTTCCAATCAACCTGAACTTCGTGGATTAACTGTGCCAAAGTCTGATGTGTGGTCCTTCCCATTTTATCCCACACATGTTCAATGAAGTTTAAATCTGATGAACGGGGTGGCCATGTCAAAACATTGACGTCTGCTTCTTGGAGAAAGTCCATACTTCTATGAGCAAAATGGGGACGTGCTGAAAAAGGACATGTGGACGGCCATCCAGATAATAGTGATGGGTTGCTTCGAAGCAAAGTGCTATTTTGTAGCAGCTAACAACCGTTAGTAGTTTGTAGCAGCTATTCAATATCAAAAGGCATTTTGTTACGCTTAACACTCATAGACGAACGCGCAATAACTAAACATTTCTCTACTAGTCAGTTCTCATAAACAGGTTTTCCAAAAAAAATTATCAAAGATAAAAAGTTCACATTCTTACTATAGCTTGCTTTAAATACAGTCATTCTCATGCTAAAAAAATCAAGGTGATCAAATTATTCCTTCTGGATGTAACACTTCTAACGTCTTAGTATAAATCCGCTGTATCCAATACAGAACCCTAACATGTTACAGTTGTACAGCAAAAAATAAACGAGCCCTTTTTAAATGCCCGATCCTGAACTTCCAGTAAATATTACGTGGGCAGATACAAAGCATTTTTTTTGTCGTGGCTTTACGAGAACTGATTTAAAAGGCAATAATGCTGTATAGGACTTGTAATACGTGTTCGTGTTGGGAAAACATTGTTCAGAACATCCACACGAAATGGGAGAGTAAAATTTTACCAATTAAATTACCTCAAAAAAAAATACGTTTTCAAAATAGAAAGTTAACCGATAACAACTATTAATCATTTTTACCGTAGAATCCTTGTTAAAAAATGAAACACATAACGTCTGCTGTATCAAATAAAAAGGGTGGTAAATATTGGTTTTAATATCCTAGAAATCAGAAAAGATATTAATAACGGTGTAAGCTGAGACACCTTCCTAATCCTACGCAAGTAGGAATTATCTGATTTGGCGTGAATATGAAAATTAATGGTTGTTCCCTTGTCTGGATGCGTTAAGCTGCGTTTTACATATTTTGTAAAACCGCTTTTTAATATACTCACCTTAGATATGATTTCACACACACCGGAGAATAAATTAATCTTAACCCGTTATTTGAATGGAAAATATAACAATCCGTAAGCTAATATCTTGTCGGTGTAAAATAAAAATAAACACCGAATTCTATTAAGTCAAATTTAATCTTGAATTATAACGGATATCTAGAAAGATCTTATTCACCCGATAAAATCAATTTATTACGATAAACTTTTCTTGGTAGCGACTAAAGCAGAACTAAAGGATTGTTTTTTCTTTTGTGAACTATATAAACCAAAATTAGCTACAGACGATTATTAGTAAAAGGGTTTATACACGGTTGACCCATAAATAATTCAAATGCGGTTTGTTGTACACGTAGAATGAACATGGAGAGTTGCCAAATCATACGTGGAAACTTGTGTATACAATTATGTGCGGTCGATCTGTTAATGGGCATATGAATAATGCCTGGTCGACTGTAAGTTCGTAATAGATGCAAAAAAATAGCAACAATATTGAATTATTCGTTAAGGTTCGTGGAAAATGATGGGTGATGTATGTAATACTAACTTCATTGCATTTTGTGGCTGTTAAAACTTATTTTTCATTGCTCTCTCATTCAGATTGTTGTTATCGTATTTGTTTTGCTACTTTCGCTTATTAAATCCAAACGGATGTTCCAGAGAATTCCAAAATGAACGTCAAATTTAAGATGTCGAGGGACTTTTGAGAAATTACTTGTATCCTTGTAAGACATCAACAGATTGCCTTCGTTGTATAGTGCTATCGAATTTGGGCAATAAGACACAAAATAAGTACGATTAACAACTTAGTGGAGAGGTCCACATCAGCTTTCTCAGAAAAACGAATATCAAGCATAATATAAATATAATAAAGGAAATGTTAATAAGTAATAGTTACCCAATTCAATTTATAAACAAATATAAAAAAAAAACATTTGCACAAAATAGAAATAAAACTAAAATAGCACACTGGTAGAATAAAAACTGTCTGACGTTCTCTCACATTACTATAATATATGTTTGTTTGTTGACTATTTTAAAGTACTGTTGTTATAATGTTTATATTTAAATGTTAGTTATGTATTAAAATTAAACGTTGCGACGACACCGCTAAAGTGGAAAAAAATAAGAAAATGGAAATAACTAATGTAAGTTTAATAATGTTTCTTTTTTTTATATATTACTTCACATTAAATAAGAAATTTTAAATCAAACATTAAATCTATGCATTGTAGACAAAAAATATAATTTTGAAAAAGGAAAAAATAAAATTTCCGAAACGTAAAACGTCTTTATAATTTAAGCAAAACCCACCATACCCATAAAAAAGAAAGAAAGTGTATAAGATTTAGTTCATAAATTTTAAGATACTGGACGTGTGTGCAATAAAAGTGCCAGGAATCCTAAAGTTTTAACTGAAGCCGCACAAATTGAAGTGCTAAATCATTTTGCCGTGAATCCGCAAACATCAATACCAAACATCTAGAGGATAAAAAACTTTAAACGGGCATAAATTGGAAAACATGATCCGATTTTAAAAAATAAAGTACCAAAAGATTGCTAATAACAAGACCTTGTCAAAGACGTAACAGCCGCCTTCATATTTGAACTTTTCGATATGATTTGCACCCCTGATCAGGGGTTGTAAATACGGGGTCGCAGATATGTGTAAAACTTGTTCCCCCGTAAACCGAAATTGATCTGTTTTCTTGTTAAATTCAAAGTATTTTAAAAGTCATTCCGGGTGGCTAGTTTTAAGATGAAAGCCTGGTATGTTAAGGATCTAATCTTGTCCCAGTTTATCTATTATTTATTTAAAACGATTTACCTTGTAAATTGGATTGTTGCAGTACTGTAATAATACTTGCAGATGATAAGTACTACTCCCTTTAGTAACTAAAGTACAACAGATTCCTGAATTGCCAGTGAAGAAATATCTATTACATAGGCTAATAATTGTTATGCTGGTTATAAATTAAAACTGAATTAGGATAAAACACAAAAAATAAGTTTAGCGCAGGGTAATGTATGTTTTCTTAATCTTCCAACAGTTACTTTAACTTCAGGCTTGAAATGTAAATTTAATTAGTTATGTCAAAAATGAAATATATATGTATATCTACCAAATCAGAAAAATAGTGGACTTCACTGATATGAAAACAGCTTTAATGTTATATTATGCTTTTTTTTTTAATCAAAAAAAAAATTCCATTCAAAATAAATATGGGCCAACCATGTATAAACTTAAGTTCATTTATTCTAAGAAATTCTTTTGTTAGAACATAACAAAACAAATACGTAGCTATATCGACAAGACAATAGCGTAACAAATATCTTCCAGGGGTGTATCCATTGTATCGAAATGCATGAAGTACAATAATATAGCTCTATATGTGATAATGTGCTAAAAATAATTACCTTGCTATCGTTTAACAAGAAACAATTTAGGAAAATATGTAAACACGTTCTACGAAGTGACTACTTTTTCAGCATGGAAAATATTGGAAAACTTTGAAAAAGGACCTAAATAAGCAACTATAAACACTTAACATTTGCTAAATGTGATTTAAAATACAATTTTAAAGAAAGTAATATAAATCCTCGATTCCGGGAAAAATACTCGTTTTGAATGGAAAATGAATTTTAGTAAAAATTTTATTCAATAAATGTTAGCGTATCATTCAAACTCAGCCCTACACAAAAGCGAAATAAAAGAAGGAAATGTGTGGGCAATAAATTTTATTATGTATAACTTTTTTGTTCCTTTGTAATCTGATTTGTTCTGATTGTATTAGCTTGGGTCAATAGAGCAAATTCCCCACATAAAGGAAGCAAGACAAAGGGGAAAAAATAACTGAAACGAAATAAAACAACCCGATTTTAATTTACATAATTTATTAAATTCCATCTGCTTTTCGTTGGAGTGATTACTAATACGACTTATATTTTTATTTTTACATCGACTGATTTTTTTTTTTTTGAATCTGTCAAAAGTTACATTTTCGTCGAACTTCGTTTATTTTTAAATAAAAGAGAATAAAAAAACGAACATAGAGATGATAACTAATATATAAAATGATATTATACTATTAAGTAATATCCAAATATTTATTATAGATATGAGAATCGCAAATTGAGCAAAATACCTGTAAGGACCTAGTTGTCATTACCTTCAGTAAATATTTTATCTTCATCTGTAATAGATATTTATTTACAAGGGAAAAATTATATTATATATACACAAAACAATTAGGAACTATTTTACAATTACATATTATTTACAAGCATATTTATATATGTATATATTTTTAAATTATTCTAAATACACACATCATAACACAATAAATATACAAAAAACAATCATCATATTTACATACATCCTCAAATAATTAATATTGATAGAAAAGTAATACAAAAATCCCACGGGAAAAAAATAAGATCAGGAAACGCCGCCGGAATCAGACGTGTTTCCAGTCGCATTATTCGCGCTGTGTTCTGGGGAATTCGCCGTATTATTGTGGCAGTTCGAACATAGATAGCACAAGCTATAGGAACCTAATTTCTTCGCCAGTATACTCTTGAGCTTCAGCGCGGGTCCCAATTTCATGTTGATAGTCGTTGTCAAGTGTTCTTCTGTTAGCAGAGGGAGGCCAGCGCCATCTATCCGTTGCTCACGAAAGTTCTGTAAAATGAGATGAAATATTGTTAGTTCGGCTAGTGGCATATAGATGGCGGAGGTAGATGTAATTTAAAGTATAATAAAATAAAGAATATTTGGATTACACAAAATTATTGCAGGGTATAATTTGCGATTTAATCTGTAGCAAATTAGGTGATAATCGTTAGGAAATTTTGTAAAATTCTGGGTAAAGTTTATAATAGTAAATAGCGAAAGTTCTTGCACCGCAAATTACCTTTCATGATAGCGATATTTGACGTTTTTTCTTGTTGACACTATTTGGTGCGATTATTAAAAATAACGGTTATTTGTGATAATAATTGATCGAGCTGCATTCAATTATTCTCACTGGGAGTAAAAGAGCAAAAAATATTAGTACCTTTATTGTATTTATTCCCAGTAATGTTATACGATTGTTTACGGCGTCAATCAATGAAATACAGGTAATTTATTCGACTGCTATGATGACAGCAAGACTTCTTGTTTTTTTTTGAAAATTTAAACAAAAACGAGAAACTAATTTTATGTTCAAATGTATGAAAAAGATGAAGACATATAAATAACAGTAAAACCGAAAATTTCAATTTTATCATCTTGTTACAGTAAGGTATATCCGCCAATAAAAGTAAATATTGGTCCTACATTTAATTTTCAAATAAACATATAAGCAAAAACCTTGTTTACGTAAAGATATACGCTGTAAGTCTTTAATAAGATCACGATATTTGTTTTGGTTTTTTTCTTATCAGTTAAAATTGATCAAAGCAACTTTGTATAAAGATTTCGATGTAAAATTGCTCCAAGGATCTATTAAAATAAGTATGTACGTAGAAGATATGTAGTTCTCAGATGTTCTCATATGTCGGAAGATTAAAAGTGTTTCTTGAAAATCTTGCTTAGAATTGTATGGCCTTGCACTTTTTTCATATTCTTCACTAGAATTATTAAACAAAATGCAGTATTCTATTATAATGTGACATTATAAATTTTTATAATGTCACAGTCCTGTAGGACTCTACCAAATGTTTCATGTGATTACGAATTAATTATTAATGCCTCCACATACGATGAAATTTACAATTCAAATTTCAGTGCGGAAATACAAATTTACGTAACAATAAATGAAAGAAAAACTAATTGATGAACAAGTAACAAAATAATAAATTAAATAATAATCTTTTTTTACAAATTGTAAAAAAATATCACCTGTAACTTGTAATTGTAGTTTTATGCAATAGGCCACTGGTCTTAGTAATAAACTCTAAAATACCCTAGTCTACCTTACGAGAAACAAAATCTAGCGCAAGAAATGCACGCAAAAACAAATATGTCATAAAGAAATCGTAAAGTAAATGTCGGGCGTTCTTTTTTTTTCCGAGCGGTATGACGTTGCAAGTTACCTCGTAAAGTCGACCCATAAAAAGAGCATCGTTGACAACTACCGGCCGACTCGATATTTACGGGAAGCCAGAGACTTTCATCAACCGGGCGATACAGCAAGTAAGCAAGCGGCAATCGCTTGTATATGTTGTACAAGCGTGGAGAGAAAGAATTTTAGGGAGCGTTGCTTTCGGAAACAACGGTTATTTGTCAATGCGACAACGTATAATATGTACTTATATGTAACTTATATATGGGTGCCGTATTGTAGAGGTGTATATTTCATATTATGATCAACAGGTCGGAGAATATGTACATATCTGTTCGGAAGTTACAGCACGCAATATAGTCGATTATATATACGCCGATAAAATAATAGAAATTATTACAGCTAGTTGTTTTCCTATAACACAGTAAGTGTGAGTGTTATGCAGACTACACAGAGAAAAATCTGCCTAATAATAATAATAACAACATACACACTTTTGTAAACAGGTTTTCTGATCTACATAAGCATTATTATTATGGCGAAGTTTAAGTAGTAGTTAAGTAAAACGACATATATCAAATCAAATGTGTGCATTATGTTTTAGAATTTTTGTAAATGACACCAGATTTCTGGATGAAACTGTAGGTACATCCTTCACAACTTTCCACATGTGCACCTACGCGGATCTATAGGTGGTACAAAGGTGTTCAAATATTCTCTTAAGGTATGTATATTGTCATCGACCGTCCACAGAGTCAATAACAGAATACACGTGACGCGTATTGTTTACAGAAACGCCTCGGGTTCTTTTGTTTCTGTGCGTCTGATGTCTGGAAAGACATAGCCCCATCTATATAGTGCCCAGGCGCTTTCTGGCATACGGAGGCGCGTCATAATTCAATTGTTTTCTTTTCTGTATTGTTAATATGTATAATTATATAAAAGCATAATATGCTTGTTGCGAATGCGGCTATATGTATTATAAGTTTTATTATATTATGTACTATACATTAATATAGATTTGCTATGGTTTTGTAGATTATCCACATAGAAAGAAATTCAAAATGTTTTACAGTGTGAGTCGTTAAGAATGAGAAATTCGGGAACTGAGAATAGTAGAGCTTAAAATATGAGGATTGAGCGCAACATGCCTGTTACTCGTTTAAGACATACAGGATTTTCAAGGCAATAATTCTATTTCTAAATTTCCCAATAATTCAGCAAGTTTTCATAGAATCAACGTGAAAATTGGTATTACTACGTTTTTCAGCATGATGAATAGGAATTTGTCATCACTTTTACCGCTGCTCATAGAGGGCGCTAGTTGCACCCCGCTGAATAGGTAACTCGAAGCTTATCTTTTTTGTGTATGCAGAATCACATAAACCGAATAGAAAATTTGAAAAAGCAACCTTTTTTACATGAAAAATACATACTCGCTTAATTTTGATATCATGATCCGTTTTCGAGATATTTGCATTCGAAAGTTTCAGTGCATTTCGTGCTACTATCGTAATTTTTAATTCTTAAGATACAAAATTGGCTTATCCACCTGACAGCTATCATTATTTTATGCTTGTGAAGCTTGTGTCAAAAAGTGCTAAGCAAGTGGCATTATCTTTTTCTGCCTTATTTGTACAAGAATAAGCAGTAATAAAAAATGCCACGGCATAATGACTTTTCAAATAGTGAAATGCGAGATATGATTTGTGTTTTTGCTCAAACAAATTTTAATGGACTTGCTGCAGCCCCGAGATATTTATAATTATATGCAAACCGAAGACAAGGAAAGAATTGAGTCCCGCAAAGAGTTGCTTCAAGAAGCTGCCAATGAAATTTGAAATAAGGCAGGACTGTTTTTTTTAACATCAGAAGATCTTTAAGGAAATGCATAGCGAAGTGCATTGTAGTGGATGGCGGACATTTCGAGCAGTTGCTTTAAATAAATTAGAGTAATATACTGTGCGGCCGCATGTAATGACAGTTGTATCAGCTTGCTACCCTTTTGGAAAGTTGATTCTTAAGACATTATTTTTAAACATATGTATGTTATTACTATACTGATAAAGTGTGATTGAGTGTGTATGCATTATTTATTTTTTATTATTTACCTAAACTTTGTAATTTAAAGATCAAAAATAGTGTTAATACAACGAACTGTGTTGAAACCTTCGAATGCAAAATGTTTCGGATCGAGATATCAAAATTAAACAAGTATGTATTTTTCATGTAAAAAGTAAGATGTTTTATTTCATGATATAAACGGCAAATTTACAATGAATAAGGTACCTAAGTAATTTGTCATCAAGATTTGAAATATTTCCACATTTTAATTGCCTTAAAAATACCAATTTGTACATACAATGATGTATAAATTTCCTTCGACTTTTTATAGTGTATATAAAAGTTTAAATATGAACTTGATATACATACATATCGCTCCGAAACATATCAGTCGCAATAAATAACTCTGAAGGTGAGAAAAATTGAAGCTATAATTTGTGTATGTGTAAAATTCTTAATCGACGAATATTTATGTTGTATAACTTATAAAAGGAATTGACATAACTTGATATAAATCCACTCTGTATTTTTTTTTATGACATTACAACGTGACAGCGAAATTAATTTTAGATTTACATAAAAAAAAAATCAAATTCTCCCAAACCCCAAAATCTCGTCTGATATAAATTTAAACCCAGACTCTTTATTCTCTCCGCTTTATAAATCGCCATTTATTCAAATTTAAGCCTCTCACATTCAATTACGTACAATAAACTGACGTAATAAACGTCACACCGTTTACAAGAAGTGAATAATTTGTATTCAATTGTAAATTGAATCCGACCGTCCATTCTCACGAAAGTGGATAGCGCGTCGCCCAACAGAACAGGTGTTGTTTCTCTATTCCTGTTTATGCAAATTTCTCACCGGTAAATCAGCGGAGATTGGAATTATATAGTAGACATCCTACCGCTTGCTTTAGATCAAAAAAAATATTTATTTTACGTATATTTTTTTTATCATTACCATCGTTCTTTATAAACCAAAAAGAAATATATGCGCCTAGAAATGTGACTAATTTGAATGCTTGATCTTCTGGAATCATTATTAACTAGAGATCGATACAATAAAATCCAACAAAAAGCTTGATAAAAAGCGAAATAACTGGTTGTAATGAACGGCAGCTAAGCAGTGGTTATAAGCAATATAACAGACAGAAATAGGAAATCATGTTTTCCCTAATATATATGTATAGGTACTAGTTCTGCGTTCCTTTTAAATTATTATTAGAGATTAGACGGTTATTATAATTTCGTAATTGGCTACCTTATTTACGGAATGCACTGGGTATACCAACGCCGCAGTATTAATTCTTAATTATCGTTTCCAGTTGACTGATTATACAGGAAGTGAAGGTATAAGGAGCGCAGATAATATTCATTATTCATTTATTTATTCTGTTAATATGTAGGGATAAGGCAAGTTATAAGAAACTCTTAGGAATACTTTGAAATATTCTATAAAATAGCTCAATAACTGCAGCATTTGAAGTCGTTCGTTAGTCCGCAACAGAAAATAGGTGAAAACAAACCTACTTCTGAGATGTTTTTCTAAATGTTGATTGCATGTTTTTTTAAAATATTACAGTGAAGAATATTTAAACTTAATACGGGGTGAGACATGAGACATAATAGAGAGTGTTAGCAAACTCACGTTGAAAGCTACGGTAAACGTTAAAATCACGTAACTCAATACGGTATATACGCAATAGCAGGAGGAACTGTTTTACAAGTTTAGCAGGGATATGGAAGCTCGATTTGCATGTATAGTGCAAATTAGCTTTCCTAACCACACTTTCCAGACGCTTGTTATCAAATTGTCATTTTAAAACCATTTTTCATTGAATCTATATTGTTTTTTTATTGCGTATTGAATCTAATTATGGAAGATTTATTAGCAATTGCCGTGTCGGAGGGTAACGTTGATGTTGTGCAAGAAAGTATATTGTACCAATAAATCTCCAGAACATGTATAGATTATAGTTACAAAGTATATAGTATCAGCGATTTTATTATCATACAGTGTTGTTCCTGAATTCAATTTATTTGTATTACAATTTTGTTGGAAAGCTATACTAACTATCGTAAAATATATGGCTAAAAAACTGTCAACGCTTCTAAGATATAGATTATAAAGAATTAATGATTGAATCATAAGGCGCGGGACGTAATAGATTCTGACACAAGGTAATAAAGGTCATGAAATTTTCAAAAAAGGAGTGAATCTCTTACAAAATCAATACAACAAATAAATAACTCTGATTGTAGGTGTGTGTGTCTAACAGAAATAATTGATGTTTAAATACGGAAATATGTTTTAATTTGTAAACGAGCGCAGACATAAATTGATAGACCACAGTGCATATGTATAGATGGCATTTTTTCGGTCTTTTCAATACATTATAATGTATAAAATACGCCAATAAATACGTTATCAGAAATACATATTTGTATATGGTATACAGGCATATATACAGATAATAAACACAGCTGGTTAATAGAAATGTCGGGGCACTTATCGACAGCGGACATTTACATAAAGTATGTACCGCATTCGTATAATACCTGTACATTTCTTTTATGACCTTTAAGCGGAACGGACGTAGTCATCTGGATTATAAGACTATCTACGATTCTACCGTGTTAAAGTCAATAGAGGCATATTCTTATACAGAATAGAATGTTACTTAGTAAAGTGAGGCAATGGTGATTCTAATTTAAGACACGAAACCAATACATACACATAATAATTTATCTTTTATTTATTAGGAACATAACCGAGAAAATTATTAAAATAAAATCAGGAAAATCAGCATTTCTTCATCTTGTTATAGTAATTGCTTGTACGACATATAACAAGATCAGCGCTTTCCTGAACCTATCTAATAGAAATCGCTATTTCTTATACACGGGTAATGAGCCTGAATCGCGATAATTAGTTTGTTACAACCGTTCTCGCGTCTGTATACCAGCGGCATCGGCTATCTAGATCTCGAAGAACCGCTTCTTATGCTGTATTGATCACTTATACTTCAGATTCTAGTCTTCACGAAGATTAACCAAGTCTAATAATGTCAACTCGCAAATATACAATCTTCGATTGGAAAGATTTAACGTATGTATCTAATAAAAAAAGATATTGTAGGTATATACACGAAATGAGTGATATTAATCATAGATTATTTCCATGTAGGACATATGAATCGGAAAGAAGAACTTTATTTACTAAATTGATTGGAATTAATTATTTTCCTTGATACAATATTTCTTCTCTGGTTGCTTCTAATAACTTCAAAATTTATATGTTTCTTTACAATTATATATCCCGATATAAAAATATGTTCGTGCATCGAATAATACAATTTGTATCTGGTTTAAGAAAAGTCCTGCAGGATTTTCGGTAACAGTTGCGTAGAGGATATTCGACATCGATGGATAACTCACATAAAAATGCAATTCCAAAGCATTCTCAAGAGGTTCAGTTGTTAGTGGAAACACGGCATTCCGCTTTTAAAGAAGGCATAAAGGTATTATGATAACATTCGCGATAACTGGTTTTTTTCTGACGAGGCTTGGTTCCATCTCTCTGGTTATTTAAATAAGCAAAATATGAGAATGTAATCGTCAGAAAATCGTCACGAATTCGTAGAAATTTCATTGCATCCGCAAAAATAGGTGTCTGGCTAGCAGTTTCGAGCAGACGATTTATTGGACCTATATTTTTTAATCAAACAATAACTGTTGAAAGATATCCAAACGAATTATTACAGCCGTTTATCAATGAACATCATGATAGCGAACTTACAGAAGCATTTTTTCAGCAACATAATGCACTGGCCCACAAACCTCGACAAACGATAGCTTTCTTGGAACAGTTTTTCGATACAAGAATGATTAATTTTCCTACAAGATCTTCGGACTTGAAATTTTTATTATTTTAATTTTTATTATTTTATTTTCTCATATTTAAAGAATATAAATATAGTAAAGTTCTCCAAAACCCCTCACCACAAATTGTACTAAACTGGACGTACGTTTCGATAGCAAAGCTATCATCATCAGCAGAAACACTGAACTAAATAACTACACTAAAACTACCCTAATTTATACCTAAAAAAGGTCATGGTACAATGATCACGGTCACGGCTGACTGCCGTCATGCTTAACTAGTCACTAATCCTAACTTCGCCTAATTAACTACTTAATAAACCGTAAAGACAAGAATTTAATGGTCCTAAATCTGAATTCATTAAAATATGTTTGTTTTTATATATTTCCATACCCTCATAACAATTTAATTGCACATAGTTATTTACGTTTTTAACTAACTTTATATTGTCAACTTTATGGTTTTGTTCAAGCATATGTAGGGCTACACTAGATTTGTCAAAACTTCTAAATTTAAGATGAGCCAAATGCTCCTTGTAACGCGTTTTAATTGATCTTTTAGTTTGCCCAATATATACATGATCACAATCTTTACAAGATGTTTTATAAATACCTGATTTGTCCAAATTATCTACTTGATCTTTAGGGTTACTTAAAATGTTTTTAAGACTATTATTTGAAGTAGTAACTATGTCAAGATTGAATTTAGAGAAATTTTTTTGTAGACCTTTCGTGTAACTTGGATAAAATGGTAATTAACATATTTCTTATTCTTCTTGTCACTAATTTCTAAAGTACTCGCATTTTTAATTTTTATTTTGTTTTTATGTTTTCTAATGCTGTTATATACAACGTCTTCTGAGAACCCATTAAATGCAGCGATTTTAATAATTTCTTTAAGTTCTGTATTATATCGTTCTCTAGATATAGGGAAATTAAGTAAGCGATGTACCAAAAAGTTAATAGCTGCTAGTTTGTTTTTTCATGAATGGTTTGAATCTTCTGAAATAAATCTGTTATTAGTAGTGGGCTTTCTATATATGTCTATTTCTAATTTATTTTTATTTCTTATTACTAACATATCGAGAAAAGTAATCCTATTGTTTGTTTCCTCTTCATGGGTAAACTTAATGGAAGGAAATTTTGAATTTAACTGTTCAAGAAAATCTCTAATTGAGCACTTACTAGTATCAAAAACACAAAAAATGTCATCGACGTATCTAACCCAAACCGTGGAAAATATGCCAAAGTATTCTGAAGATCGGTTTCAAATTTTCCCATAAAGAGGTTAGCTATGAAGGGAGATAAGCTGTTACCCATTACTGCTCCTTCAGTTTGTTGGTAACAGGTACCGTTGATTTGAAAGAAATTTTGTTTCATGCAGAGCTTCGCCAAAGAAATGAAACTATCAACTTCATTACTGTCCAATTGATTACTTTTCAAGAAATCTTCTAAATAAGTCAAAGTAATATCAACGGGGATGCTGGGAAAAGGTTGTGTTTCAGCTGTTCAGTGTATCTGCTGATGATGATAGCTTTGCTATCGAAACGTACGTCCAGTTTAATGCAATTTGTGGTGAGGGGTTTAGGAGAACTTCGCAGTGCTATTAGAGATTCCTGTGCCGACATAATCCCACAACTCCTCGTAAATAGTTTTGAGAGCATGAAGCGTAGAGTTCGACTGTGTCTACAAATAATGGGCAACATTTTCAGCATGACGTTAATCATTTTAACTTATAATAAATATCTTTTTTTTTAAATATTTTTCGCACATATTTTGATGACTGTTAAAGTGATTAGTGCAACGTTTAAAAAAAAGCATAGAAACTATTTGAAAGCATGCAGTATAACTTTTACATCGACGAACGAATGAGTTTTTTTTTTTCTCAATCCCTCAGCTTGCCTAAATCTGAGGATAACCTACGCAAATACTTTGGTTAGAAAGCATGGAGAGCACGCAGCTGACTGCATTCGTTACTCAAATAACAACACGTAATAATGAATGCGCGATCTAGCGGAGCGCGTGGTTGAAATAGGTAGGCATTTCTTTCTAGTGCGGTGAATGTTTGGGTCCGTCGCCGTAAACAAATTGATCCGGACTAGATAGAGAGCCGTAATAACGCTTCTCCTTTCGCTGCGGTATTAAATCGGCTTCCAATCGATGCGTGAATGTGCACGTGCGGTGCATATAAGCGTATCTATAGCTGTACGAAAGAAAGAAGAAATTATCTGCTCACACTGACCGTATATTCGGTATTAGAAAGTATTCCCTTTCGAATAGATGTTAAAATGTAAGCTCACACTCATGTAGAAAGGATTCTTTAAACTAGAAAAATTCAATTTTAAGCGTATTTATTTGTTATGAAGACGCTTGATAATGAGTATAATACAGATGAGTGGCGTTTGTTCATTGACTTTTCCAATTAAACTTGAAAGCGGTACTGGAGTTTTTTTTTGTTATTATGCACTGTTTGCAAAAAAAAGGTTTTTTTTTTGCAGTAAACTCAGTATTTGAGAAAAGAAAAACACTTATAGTGTGACCGGCATCGCATTAATCTGACCATTTAATTATTATTATATTAATGTTTGAATATTTAAATCTGTAAAAGTAATTGAAACGACATTTTCATTCGTCTCAGTATTTTATTATTTTTTCTCAGTACTTTACCATTCGCTTAGTACCATCAGTAATAGATACCAAGTACGGATAACCGCACCTTATGAAAGAAATATACAAACGCACCGTAACATCAAACACACCTATATTAGAGAGCATCGCATCGATCTAGTCGACATGAGCGCATTGGAAAGTAGAGCTAATCCAAACGGTCAAGCGGATGTGTGCCTGCCTGGATCGCCAGCGGCCTTACACCGCATGTCAGGGGTCGCGTTCCGAATTTATCAATCAAAAAGCGTCGGTAGTAATCGAGACCACCGGATGCCGCCTAGATCAGCTCGACTTAGAAGGCCTGCACTACGGATTCCAATTAAACACAGCATATATTGTAGAAATCGCGTTCTCTTCCTCTCTTCGATTTAAGAAGCGATCTCGAGAGATGAATTAGATTTAAAGGAGAAAAGGTGCCCTTGGACACAGCGTGAACTCGCCTTGGGTAAGGTAAATAAATAGATAGTAGCAATAGAGGTAGGTATGTTGTACGCGCTCCGCTTTCTATATAGTCGACTATTAACTGGAAATTTTAATTACGAATAAGCGTAGCCGTGGTGGATCGAAGCGAGCCGTTTCTGCCTCGTCTCGTGGAACAAATTATTAACTCTCCGGCGAGAAACGATAAATTTTCCATCGACGCTTGTAATGAGAAATTCGTCCGCGTAGAACTGCTACCTACATATACGAATATGGAGTACGCGGGTTGGCTATCGAGATTCTTGAATGCTAATTTCGATAGGTATAGAGGTATATAGGTATGGCACCCGTATCGTTCGTATTGTAAGAGGTAGTATGGTAGCGTATTATAGCGTAATATTTTGTTGCTGTAATTAGAATTGCGACGTGTGAATTATTGTTTCTGTTGGAGATAGTACGTAAATTCCGTGTATAAAATTATCGTTTGTTATTAAAAAAAATAACTTTGGTGTGTACATTGAAACAAGCTGTATATTGGGCGCATGGCTAAAATATGTTCTGTTATTGAAATGAAATAAGAGAAGCGTCATCTATGCCACAATATCTGTACAACACATACGTATTTTACGTATATTGGCTATACTATATGGCGAGAAAACTGCTACAAGAAAATAAGCAGGGATGTTCTTGGTTGGCACTTCGAAAAAAATATTTTGTTGTACCTATATACAGTTCTACATTCTCCATGTTTGTAGCCATCTTCTAATATATTAAACGATTGATTTGTTGGAAATATTGGCTCAATGAAAACAACAAATTACATGCGCCAAGACGTTTCGATAATTTATTTGTTTCTTTTTTCAATTGCTTGATATTGTTCCTGTTTTTATATACAGTTGAGAGAGTTGAAAGTTTAACATATTCCGTTAAAACAATAAAGTGCTATTGTAGTTACAGTTTTTATAAAATAATTTGACATACATACATAATTACATTTTTCGACTAAATATTATTATTGCTGCAATTTTGGGTTTAATCTTAGGTTATTTGAAATAAAAAAAAATATGTTGAATTAACTAAGTTTTTATTGACAAAATACATTTTATAGCCGCCAATAAATCGGTTTTTCAGGTAATTCAGTGCACAAGTAATTTATATGTTAGTAGTAGGTTAAATTAATGAATCATGAAATATAGAATAATGATACATATAGTAGATTTTTAACATACTTTTGGATGGTTTCGGGGTTATATCCCCATTTATGTTACAATATCGGAACATCCGCATGTGCTGAATTATTACAAACTTTTTTTTTTAAATATCTATTCAAATATATGGTTTGGTTAATTCGACAAATTATATGCTGCCTTGTTTGTTTCAAATAACCTTTTAATATACTTAAAAGTATTGTAGGTACACTTAATTTAAAGAAATAAACTGTTTCATTAGAAGATTGATATGTTTGGATTAAATACATTTTCTTAAAAATGCTTTAAGTTTTAAACAGACAGTACTGTTACTGTATTGATTTTAGATTATTATTAATTTAAACATAGGTACATGTGTTAAGAATACTCTACAGTTTGAATTAAGTATAGACTTTTTAAGTGTAATTTAAAAATGTTGAACGGTTTTCAAGAAAAATGTTGTTTTCCTATAAAATAGGTATTGGCGGAGATATCTACTGCTGATATCAACGAGAGGGAATTTATTTTATTTTCTTTTATCTATTGTTCTGTCTGTTTATTGCTTCTTAATAACAACAGCTTCCCTTATAGAAATGCAATCGCTTTTAGTGGACAAGTAATCGGAAAATATAAACTAAAGCAATGGAAATCGCTTCACTTCCAGTCAGTGTCATTGCAAAGTAAGGATCGATGCCCGATCCTTAAAAGAAATACGTCTCGAAAAGATAATAAATGTCGACAATTTATTTGTTTCAATAAGAAAGAGGCAAAAAAAAACTGCTATTCCTGATTTTTGATTGGTATTTACACTGTTGAAAATATTACGGTATTGGCGTTAATTTGCGCTGTCAAATATTTTGTGTGATTTTACAAACTTTGGCCAACGGTGAATACGCTATTGAATAGAACAGATGACTAAATTTCGTGTGATCTTTGTTCAGATATAGGATTTTATTTCTCTAGAATTCAGAAGCATCAACCAATCAGAATTTTTCCTCGGAAGAAATATAGAAACCCCACCTAATCTAATACAGTATCTGGGCAATTATACGCACGCGACGTGCATTGCACGTGTATCTGTTTTTGAGTTTGATTCGCCGTATTAACATATCAAACAAACCACAAAATGTGACTGAACGGCAAGGAACCTCGTGCTATTAACGTTAATTCCAGTGGGCATAAAAAATTTCAAAATTTAAAGATGTATTGGGAAATATACGTAATAGTTCAGTTTGAATAATAGCATAAACTTCACTTAATTTATAATGAATCTCAAAAAATATTTAAATTGTACGTTTAGTTGAAACCAAAACTTTTGAAAATGAGTGGTTCTGTATATTTTATAAATTGAGAAAACTCTTAAAAAAGAGAATATTAATAGCACTAAGAAAATAGGGTTGCATATTAAAAGACGTTGTTTTAGAAAATGGTGTAAAACACCCAATAACGCATTCATTAGTTAAACGCTAGTAATTTGTCAGTCTAGATCAAATAAAAGTGACTAAAGTATATCATAATTCACGTGTTAGTTGGACAAATAACCCCTTAGAAAAATAGACAATACTTGACTATCTTTGTTCGTCAAATTTAAACTTCTATAGTTTCGACAAAATAACACGAAACAGTGTGCACTCTCCTGACTATTAAATTAGTCAAAAAAGTTGTTAAAAATTTTCAACAGTGTAACTATATAGATTTCGGCTAAATAAGAAATTCCAATAGTTACTTGTTTGTTTGTGCTAAAAATGTGTTGATATAACTGTTGTTTTTACTATATCTATGAATTCGCTTTTGTTTAAGGTTGTGTAGATATCTTTTTTTTTTAATTCGTTCGAGAAACTGATTTGCAGTTCATAATTCATTTGGAGCTATAGCACTCCATCCAGCGCAAAGCAAAATTTGAAATTTTGTCTGTTTTCAGTGATGTTTTTTCTTTTGTATTATTTTTTATAGCTTTGATCAAATCAGCTTCTATTTTCAGATACGTAAATACGTTGTACATCAAGGGTACACACGTCAGAAGGATAAAAGCGATCTGAGACTGAGAAGGATGCAACGTCATGTGTGTATCGATCTTGTTTGTCGAAAGAAATCGAGCAAAGCATCAGAAGTAAGTAGGCAGAAAATACGTCGCGTTGCGCCGTTGCGTCGTCGATGTCCAAGCCGATCGGGAAGAGAGCAAAAAAGTACGAACTCGTAGTGAGGGCAACGCAGCGCGGCGACCGTCAAGTTAAGTTGGGCGCGGTCGTTCTATCTGTAGCGCGCCGTGTGACCCGCGGTGTCGTGGCCGGCCAGTTGTATTATATACTTGTATATGTACTACATATGTATATAGTATTCATTCTATAGGTATAGCCACTAAAGGGGGATTGTGGGCCCCTCCCAGCGAGGTCAGTCGCCCGCTGAACCAGATCAGATCGCTTCGACCGAACGCGGCCGCTAAATAACCTGTCTCTGGCTCCGCGGGTCGAAGAGCACGCATATATGGACGGAGGCTGCTGTGTTGTCCGGCTTTCCCTGTGCTTTTTTTTCCTGATGCATCTCTTCTTACTCTTTTATATCGGCCGTCTTTTTCGCTCTGCGTGCGTATATATATACGACGAAAAGAAAGAATATCGTATCTTTCTGCGCTGAAATCGCGGTTGGTAATTAAAGGCAAATGAAAGAATGGAAGCTGCACTTCTTGTACGTACCGTACACGAGTTTGTGAATACGTATCTGTTCCAGCTTGGCGAAACTGAGTTATATGCAAACTCTACACACTAAAAAAAATTTTTGGTAAAATTCTCGTAGAAATTTAGGGAATATTTGTGCCCGTTTTTTTTTTCATGAAGTCTGGAATATTTGTAGTGAATTTTCGAAATGTGTGTAACTTTTCCAAGATTATTTCATGTGTTGCGTAGACTTTCACAAAAGTTTTTCCGGGCTGTTGAGCCGTGTCTTGTGGAATTACTTCCGTACGTTTCGTTCACAACTGCGGTGAACATCTTCAGCGGCGAGGTCGAAGTTTCCTTCGTGATGGCTCATCGTTTTTCATGTAATAATAATAATTTTATTAACCACTGATTCTATAGAGATATGGACTGCGTCAGGACAAGATATACAACAAAACACATAAAATACTGACTAAGAACACATTATTAAGTTTATACATAATACATATTATTTAAATTCAGCACTCCCAAACAGATTGCTGCAGAAACTCCGATATACTATAATAACATTAACAACGAAGCATTTAAGGATAAACTTTAAAATGATTGGCAGAGTAGGCAGAATATTACTTTAAATGGAGAGTAGACTAGGAAATGTATCGGTAGCATTACACGTTTTTGGAAAATATCAGGGTTAATTTATTGTATCAGGCGGTAGAATTAATAACAAGTCACAATAATTTTAAATCATATTTGTGGAGAATCGAAGAGTTAATGATTCACATTGTAAATGTGGTGGGGTAAATACAGCGTGGTATGTCGTATTTGACTGTCCACTCAAAACGAGTGGCGGTCGCGTACGGAAGTTGGGGCATTAGCTAAGAGGTTAAATTGGCCGCGACGCGAAACGGATATTAGAGATAATGAGTCGATTGAATGGTGGGAATTTTTTAGTAATGTTGCTAAAGAACTAGGTAGGTTATGGCATAATATTTAGATAGTTAGTAGAGTAGCACGTATTTATGAATGAATATTTAATGCTCTTTAGTAGTCGGAATTAGTATTAAACTATAGATAATATAAAGAATATATTTAAAATGATAAAAATTAGTTATTGTTAAGTATAAGATTAGGTACTCTGTTTATTGTTTTTTAGGTCATTACTTCTTTCATGATTTTTTTTTCTGCCAAAAAGAAAAAATATCGTCGAAATAAAGTGCTGATAGAGTTTATTTAATTGAAAGTTATGCGTAAAAAGAAACAAACAAAATCGACAACTGGTGTAATAACAGTTCCTAATAAATATTTATATGCAATAATAGATAATAATGATGCCACATTTGCAAATATAAAAAACATGATGATTTGTAATACATTTTACATAAATCTACTAACTACTTTAGCTGTAATTGTAGATATCGATTTTGTATAAAATAAATAGTTTCCTCAAGAAAATCTTAAGTACATACTTGATATCATATATCTAAAAAAAATTTGTTGTTAGATAATTTATATGAATAAAAGATATTTCAACTGTACCTAATTTTCCAAATTGTAAGAAATTTTAAGTTTTTCTTAAGAGATATTAATATTACAATGTTAAGAAACTTTTTTTCTAAGAAACAGAAATTTTCCCATTAATATTCACGAAATCCGAGTTGGATTACGGGAAAATTTCTAACATTTCGACATTTTCCTTAAGTTGCTCTACATTTACTTCCATTCGTGCAGAAAATTATCAAAAAAAGTGATTTTCACCAAGAAAATTAGCTACCTAAATTTTTTAGTGTGTACAATATTAATCTATACCAATTCCATTTAAAAAATCTATCTCCTCAATTGACTTTAAGTGTAAGAAAGTAAGCTGTACACGCATATTTATCAACTTGTGCTCTTCAGATATCAAGTCTGTTTCTTATATTCACATTACGTTGCGCGCAGCCAACATACAAGCGTCCGTTGATGCCGCTTCTCTGCGATGATTAAAAAAGAAACCTCAGCGGCGCAAGCAACAGCAGTTAGTCGCCTATCGGCAGCCATATATATATAAAATAAATTGCGTCCGGTTGTCTGAGCAACCTTTGCTCTGTCAGTGTCCGCGCGCACTCTTTTTTTTTTTTTTCGTTATTTTATTTTTTGATTCCGTGCTGCGGGCTGTTCTTTTTCTCTCGCTGCTGCTCTGCCCGATTTGCGCCGCTACCACGTTTGTTTCCCATCGATTCGCTTCGCACCGATATATATATATACTTCTATATAGGCATGCCGGTGCTCTCTCCGAGATTTACTTGATGTCCAGTAGATATAGAATATCACTCACTTCTCTCGGGTTACACGCGCAGTCGAGCGTTGAAGTCTCGGATTTAAGTATGAAGTCTAAGATATTTTGGAATAGAAAATAATAATCTAATTCAATTAAGTGTTTTTTTTTCACTAAAACGCAAAATACTTACTAATTGTTAACTATTTTGTACATCTAATCAATTTTCACCCAATAGAAAAGCTTTATCTGTTGTGTTTCCACTAATGTTTGAATATATTGCGAATTCCTCAAAACAACTTCTTGAGATGTCATTCCAGTTTGGTTTAGATTAGATTAGATTAAAATTAAAAGCTACTTTGCTCGATAGGTTAATGAATTTTGTTCTTTCAAACTTTCACCTTTTTCATTCTTTCCTCAAAGAATACCTTACGATATACAGGGTGTGTGAAAAGTATTATAGCAAGTTGCCATGACGCCCAAATATTGTTTTATACCACCGTCAAATCATCTTCGCAACGTTAAAAGGTATTTGTTTAGGAAAAATCCTTATACATAGTTTAATTCCGACTAATGTTAGAACTGAAAAAGCCAATGTACACACTGACAAAACGTCAAAAAAATACAAAATACATACATGTATTGTTGTGAAGCAATGAACTTCAACATAACTGCCAAAACCAAGAATTTTAATATATACCTATCATGAAAAAATCTTAGAAAAGTTACTCACGTTTCGAAATTTTACTATGAATATTCCAGGTTACATGAAAAAAAACCTTTAGAAAACATTACTTCTAAAGGTAAAATAGCCGTATGGTTTTAGGGGTTCAAAATTACCTGAAAATCGTACAGGAATTTTACTAAAAATTCTTTAGTGTGTAGTTTTCCAATCCTAGTCCTTTCAAAAAGTGTAGAACATGAGGAGGCTCCAGATTAGGTAAGTCTCTCTCTTCGATTTCACATGCTCCCAGGTGCAAGGTCTTTGGGTTACAGCAGGAGTTGAATGAGTGCTTCATCCTGTTCCCCACAAAATTTTCATTCAAATTCCTTTGCTCATCCAAGTTTACTCAGATGTGCTTTTAGTTTGCAATGACGTGAAATTATTTCTGTTAATATGCGAAGATTATTCGTACTCAGTCTGGTTATAGGTTCTCTCTGCTCCATTTCGCGTTTCACTTTCTTCAGTATTGTACTGCTACTTATCCTGCAAAGGAGTTTGGGCCCTACAAATGGTATATCAGCCTCTCTTTTTAGCAAGATTATCCGTTATTTCATTTCCTTACACTACTGTGTGACCGGGAACCCACTGGAAGGTTACAGGCATTCCCGAGACCATCTTGAAACTGATTTCATATCAGCTCAGCGCCTTGACGGCTGCTTGACTATCAGACATAATGATAGTCTCCTACTTTCGGTAATTCCTATCAATATTGAACTGGACGCACATATCTTTCAATAACGCGTGTTTCCAGTATTTTCCCAAGTTTTCGAAGCACTTAGTTCTAGGCCCATATGTTCCTATTTTCCAGCCATCGGTGTACCATTTGATGGCATTTATATTCAATATCGAGATGGTGTTTTGATCCTACTCGCTCTTATTGCTAAGTTTTGTAGTAAATTCTTTCACAAAGCTGAATTTTTTTGACATGTAATCCCAGGGCATGTCCCAGTACACCGTCAGTAGATTAATAGACCTTAATCTATATAATAATAATTGCTAAGTCCTTTCGATCATCTGAGTGTGGTTCTTTTTGCCACGCTCTCTATAACAATATGGAGAGGGGTAAGATCTAATACTACCACGATAACTGCTATTGGGTAAGTTATGCATACGCATGCTAATCTTTGCACTTTATAGAGGTTAATTCTCGCGGTTAGTTTTTTTGCTCCAAACTACTTGATGCATAAGTGATGATCACTATGGTTGTGTGCATCCAAAGCAGTATTTTTTGCTTGTATCCTCAATTATTTTTTTTCCTGCACACCATCAGGGCTTTCTTGGCATTGTTGGTTACATTTTAAAATAAAAAATATTTCAGTCTATCTCCAAATAGTTACAAAAATAACAAAGTTAGTTATTTATTATGAATATTTTGTATTGCCACCTGTTATTTGCTCGTTAATAATTTGAATTGTATAATATTCTTCTATACAAACGCTTTTAAGCAATAATTTTTCCAGACAAAGTTATGCGCTAGAAACAGTTTTTGGCGTCCGAATTGCGCTTGTATGTTTCATAAAATGCGTCCATTAATGCATCAGTCACAGTTGGTTTATTGACCTGAAGCGGGAACCGTTGGAATGCGTCCCTAATTAGAACCCGTACCAAGTTCATTAAGCGTCGGAGCTCACCAAATCCGGAATAGACGCTTATTTAGTGACCGGACGGCCCAGATATAATTGTAATTTATTATCAGTAGAAGTTATAATAGTAATAATAAGAATTAACAACTACATAAATTTTATCTCCAGCTTCTTGCAAACGTAGCCGCACAATTTACATCACTTTTAAATAAAATTATATTATCGATAGTTTTTACCGGACGATAAATGCGTAACTGAATACGACGGTGTAAATGTTAGTTCTGGGCTATTCCTGTCGTCTAGGACATTTCTCTTGTTATACCTATTAGATATAGACGTATAAGTATACATAAACTCACAAACATATAGGACACCAGTTAACATGAACTGAAACGGGTAAAATAGCTCGTGAATTGTGTCGTCATGGCTCTACGTTCACTCGCTTAAACAGCGGCTACGTACAGAATAAATGACGCTCGACACAAACAGAAGAAGCACGTGATTTTCGCGTAATTGATGTTATTTGTGTCCTTACAGACGCTAAGTATACGACGCCGAAGGTATTACAAAGCGTAACGTAAGATGTTAACAAATTCAACTTTAACAAAAATATATATTTCATCTAATACAAAAAAAAGTTTTATTATATTGACATTTTTAAATGCACTGGTTGAGAATCACAACCAAACGATATTACTGGATCAGAATTACTTTCACCTTGAATAATTTGAAAATTTAAATATTAATGGATATGTATAATTATGTTATACATATTTTCATTTTTTAGTGTAACTTGTTTTATATTTATTTATGCCCTTTTCTCTCCGCTATATTGTAAATTTATTTACAATTTATTTATTTGTAACCAAAAAAAAAGGTTCTTCAAAATCACATATTAGAATAAACTGAAAAAATCATTAATAATATTAGAGCGTCTATAATACTATCACATTACCTTCAAACAAATTCAAAAAAGTAATAGATTTACGTGGTAACACTGCATACTGGGTTTGTCGTAAAGAATTTCCTCAATTTGTGGATTTTGTTTCTAAAAATATGTTCTGAACAGAACAATAAGTCGCAAGACGAACTAAAACCATTTATTCACACGATGAAAGAGCATGTTAATTAATGTTAGTGAATCAAATTATCGGGCGATTTTAAAATAACAGTTAACATTTAATCGATGACTAAAAGAATATTTTCTCTAATAGTATACAATCTTTCACATTCTCTTCAGTATTTTATTAAGTTGTACTCAAATTAGCAAAACATTCCTTATTGTGCACTCGATCAGACTAAATATTATGCACAACTGCTTGATCACTGTTATTCCATCAAATTTAACACCAACCTAACCGTCCATTAGCTGTTGATCTGCTCTGAAAATCCGCGCCCACAGCTTTTGTGCGTTCCACTTAAGAACTGTATATTCTGCAAGAAATCGCAGCTCATAATTAACCCGATTAGATTATGCGGCCATCGATTAATATTAGCATTAACCGTTCGTATTTATTACGTAGGTATGTGTGTAAGATTATTTGTCCGGCATGCACCGATTTCTTTTAAATTTCACTTCAGTTGCAGTTTGCGCAAGAATGGCCGGCTATATTATAGTGTCCGAGCTAGCGTTCGGTGTATACATACATATAAGAAGAATGATTACGCAAAACGTCTGAGCGACCGTGCCGAGTGCGATTTTTTCGCGAAATTCGACGGACAGAACATTTATTGTTTATATGGTCGGTGTTGACGCGTGACAATTTATGGATAGATACCCGTTCAATATGCGCACTCTGTAAAGAGAGAGATTTATTGTCTGATATATTAAATATATATGTGTTTTCGTTAGACGAGATACTAATTAGTTTGTTTCTTTTGAACTGTTAGAATTGTGTAACCTGCTCGTTTTATTTTACAGAAACACTAAGCAGACTTTGTGTTCTTTTTATTTCAGTTTATTAATTTTATTTGGGGCATGCCCGTGCACTTTCATTTTTGAACATAAAAAAAAACCTTTTTACACTGACAAAGGCATTCTTTTTATTTAAAAAGAATTGCATTAAACCAAAAGTTTTTGTGTTTTCTACCTAGCCAACATGATTTGGTGTTAGCCTTGAAAAAGAATATAATTTTATACCCACGCATTTCTTCCGAAAATAATATATTTTTCGTTGAAGCAGTTCACTCTTTTAAATGAAAGATATTGATAGTTGAATTTGAAAACTATACAGATTAGAAGATAACCGTAAGAATTTTGAATCGAAAGGTTTTTTTCTTTTCTTACAACATTTATTCACTTTAGACTTGACTTTGATGCGTTTTTACAGAGCTTTATGCTTTTCTGTAACAACAAAATGCCGTGATTATTTTTGATTTAAATAAAGATGAATTGTCTCTAAAAATCCATGCATTCGATATCTATCATTTCTGGAGGACATGAGGTTAGGACGATGTAGCGCACGTTGTAGCGCAAAGAATTTATAATAAAGAACTAAGAAAAAAAAAACAAATTGAAATAACCAGAAAGATTGTAAAAATTTGAATGGAAAAGAAATAAATAAAAGCCCGAGGTAAGATGAAATAACTGATAGCAGGGAAGAGCTACATTCATCAATGCATGCCAGATTAGCACTGCCGCTGTAGTTTGTTTAGAAAAAGGCTGCGTGTAGGAGTGAAGGGCGCTGGGTGTGGTTCCAACTTCCACTGTAATGTGTTTAGCAACTACAGCGAGTTTTTATGCGTCTAAAGCTATGCCTCCCTATTTATAAATGTTGACAGGCTACATTTGACATATGTTAATATGTTTTTTTTTTGTAATTTTTTTATTTGCTACATTTTTTTTAAATCTTTCAGGCAGTTGTATAGTTTGGACATTTAGTATTTTTCTTTCGTCAAAATTTATTAATAGTTATTATTTACCGCATGTTTTTTTTTAAGAAGAATTACGTGTGTTTATACTAGAACTAGAAGCATGACTGAATAAATTTAAATGTAAGAATTTATACCATCTCCATTAGAAATTTACACCTTACCCAAAAGTAACAAGCCGAAGGAAATGGAGACATTATCAAATGATTATAGCCGATCTTACCAAGTCGTAAATACGATTCTCATCGCCTCGCGATGACGTGTCGTTCCCAGGCTCTGAAATCCGATGAAAAAAAATGTAAATCGCGCATTAAATTAACATACGTATGCTCGCTGGCCGTTCGAGTCGATAGATATGAGAAAAGGCGACCACAGGGTCAATGGTTTTATCAGGCGATTTTTCGTATCCATTCCTACGTAATGTCTAACGTATAGTACGTATTTATACCTATGTATATAGAATGTTTATTTTTCAATTAGTGCCCCTATTTGGTGCGCAGAGTAGAAGGGAATTGGTTGCCTATCGAGTCGAGAATAAAATAGATTGGTTTTATAGACCGGTCACCGATTTCTCCTTCCCGAAATAGACACGAGTACAAGAATGTCCCTAAGAAGAAAGAGATAAGATTACGTAAGTACATAACCTACAGTTTTTATGAGCTTCTTTTGTTTTCCTCAACCTAAATGGGAAATCAATGACATTATGTTACGTTCGAGAAAAAATATAACAGACAAAAAAAGCACCGGTAAGAAGAGATAGTTATAATGTAATAATTATAACACCAGTGTATGCTATTCACCGACTTCCAAACCAGGCGATCCCTCGAACATTTACTTCTTAATTTGTGTTGAGGTATACCTGCGCATACTAATTACGAAAATATGCTGCCTGGAATGGGTTCGCGTAGATAAACCAAAAAAAAAAAAAGAAGGACTCGAATAACACCTCGAATAAAGGAATGGACAGGACCGAATTAAGAACAGCACAATATAAAAAAAAGTGGTTGTACATATATTTCAACGCCAATCATGGTTTGGCTTATTTATTAAATAAAAGTTTTAATTGGCTATTCCCTGTAATCGTATTAGTGGTATTTTTTTTAGATTAAGGGCCGATCTTTCATTAACTATTAATGAAATAAATACCGACTGTTTCAAAATCAATTACATTCAGGTGTACATGAATTTCTCCTATAAATTATTATATTCCGCTTTCTTGAAATGGAGGTATAAATTAAATAATATTTAGGTTATCCACCTGTCACTGTCAAAATTTAACGTCAAGCGATGTGAGATGAAATTAATAAAAAATACAATTAGATTATTAATTTATAAGATAACTTTAAACATGGGATATTAATCATATAACTAAGTCAAATAACTTATTTGTAGAAATTTTATTTAGTTATAATTTACAACAAGTACTTATTCAAAATGGTCACCATTCTGTTGAATGCATAATGCAATACGACGTTTCGTGTTGTCAAAAATATTCTGCAATACATTTGGTGTTATTTCAGTACATTTATTTGTAATTGTATTCATCAGGTCATTTAAGTTATTAATTCTCTTCCTTATATAAGTACTTCATTTTTCAACAATCCAAAAATAGAAAAATCTAACTGAGTAAGGTCTGGTCGCGCTGGCCATTAAACACCTCTGCTTATAACTCAATTAGAGAAGTATTATTGTTCTAATAGCGCTAAATTTTCAAGAGTTGTATGTGCAATGCCTCATCTTGCTGGAAGACACCTCCATTGAATTAGTTCTGTCGTTGCAATTGATTTAAAAATGGTATTAACAACTGTTTTCGATATTCTTGGCTATTAATGGTTAATGTGAAAAACTGTTGGTCCTACTATTCTTAGACGAAATACAACTAATCATATTCCAACTTTAACAGGATGCAGAGGAACTTGCAATGTGGTTGTTTGGATTTTTTATAGACCATGTTCTGTTATTTTGTTTATTTAGAAACTCGCTTAAATGAAACCATGTTTCATCAGTAAAAAAAAAACTAAGATAAAGAATTTCGTTATTACTTAAATTTTCTTAAAAGAAATTGCAATAATTTATACTACTAGCGTGATCTCTAGGTAAGTTCTGATGAACAACTGATACTTTGTATATACATATGCAAACGACGCTTTAAAATTCTATGAACGGTACTAGAAGATATATTCGTTTGAAGTGATAAAAGACGAACGGATGAATGTGGGTTTTCGCCAGCAAGGTTTTCTACGTAGTTAACAATATTTTGCTGTCTACTAGAACTTTTGTCTTATAAAACAAATCCTGTGGTCCGAAACTTCTCCACTACTAGGCAAATATGATGTTGTAAAGCGGTATTATCCACAACTCTATTAGGAAACTGCAAACGAAATTGTCGCTTACATTCAGCGTAGGAATATTGCCACTTACAATTAAGAAATTGTGCACTTCGGAAATATGCTTCAACAATAAAAATATTTTCTTGCAATGTCTACATTATTTAGTAGTTTTAAGTTAAAAACTGGCAACAAGAATTATATTGCTACTCACAAAATGACAAATGTCAAAATGACATTAGAAATATAATTTGATTCCAGCTCTATTTTTGCTTTTAGGAAAAAATCTTTTCTACAAATGTCTTATAGAATTGAATGCTGCATAACCTAAACATATTTTAAAATATACAGAGTGTTCAGGAAGACTGGGTTTTTTCATTATAGCTCTATTTGTGCTTTTAGAAAAGAATCTTCTCTACAAAAGTTTTATATAATTGAATGCTGTATAACCTAAACATATTTTAAAATATAAAGAGTGTTCAGGAAGACTGGGTTTTTCATTACAGCTCTATTTTTGCTTTTAGGAAAAAACCTTTTCTACAAAAGTTGTACAGAATTCAATGCTGCATAAGTTAACAATATTTTCCACTACACATAATGTTCACAAAGATTGAGTCTTTGATTATAGCTTTATCTTTGCTTTTACGAAAAAACCTTTTCTACAAAAATTGTATAGAATTCAATGCCGCATAACCTAAAAGTATTTCCGACTATACAGGGTGTTCCAAAAGTAAGAACAAAAGAAAACTACTTAAAGTGTATTGCACATCCTAAAAGTGCCAACTTTTCTCGAATGGGGACCGACTTCAAAAAACCACCATCTTCGCTGACGAAGATGCGCATTACATTATAAACTCCTTTATATTAACTACTAAAATAATTATTGTCAAAAGGATAATGTATTTTTTATTAATAGTAGCGGCTTAAAGTCAATCTATATTAACAAGTTTCAATATGAAACAAAATAGTAGGTTTAAATGGACTAACATTAGCAAAATTTTCGCAAATATTTAGAGTTTAATATCTTAATACTCTCATTCATTTATTAATAGTAAAATAATCAAATTTTAAAATATCTACAATAAGAGATACAATCTGGATTTTACCATCTAAATTTAGTGGAAATAAATGCTTATATACTCTAATACACTATTGCTGAAATCCTGCATAATAGCCTGGATTATATAGATAATGGTGTTATTGCCTGCAATATTACATGGTATTTGCTCACACCTCGCTTTATTCATCGTAGAACTTTACCGATGAAATCGACCAATAAGACGGCATTATTTTGCAGGGTAAATTTAACGCAAGGACTTGAAAACGATTAAGAAAATTGCATTTTTTTATTTTTCTCGCAAACGGTTGCTCCTACGTCTTCGCGCTCGCCGGCGTTCGATTCTACGCGGTCAGACGCTTCTTCCAGTATATAATACATGGGCTTATTAGCCTCGCTTCTTTGTTTTATTTGCGAATTACAAATGATTGTTTATCTACTACTAACTAATTAATTTTGAAACAGTTTGTACAAAATGTACTCGACTATTTCCGAATACTTTTTCTCTGTACTAATGTAATGGTCACAGCTGGGCTGCTGTGACCACGACTAATTTTTGTTTTTATCAACAGTTTTTATGAATATCTTAAAGTAAGTGGCTTAGACCGACCCTGTCTAAAGGTGAATAAGGATAAAGGTGAACACGCGATTGGATCTAGACAGTCGTCCGAACCCTAGCATTAGCGGCGGTCTGCCCGGACGATACCGGAGGCAAAGCGGGCCGTATTATTAGGGAGGCCTAAGGGCACGTGCCAGCTACCGAGTCTCCTTTCGTGTACGTTTAAAATGGTTCGACTGGGCGAGGCGTATGTATGTGTCTGTGTGTTGAACCGCTGCGGTTTCCCCATTTACCCGACCATAACGCTATTTCCATACTAGTAAACATGTTTTATATACATACATACACGCGTGGATGATTTGCATCTTATTATAAAGTGCTCGCTTTTACAAGCAAAAAAGAAAAAGAAAACAAATTTACTTCATTATTTTTTAATTTTCAATTAGGAGAAATGCTTTTCCGCGATGGAATTGAAAAGAAAAAAAAGGTCTATCTTGTGCGGTTAACCGATTGAAAGCGAAAAATGCTTCGGCTTGGGCAGCGTTGACCGAGTCCATTCGACCGTCACCGGCGAACAATTGAATCGAAACCGCAAAACCGTTCCGGACGCGATTCCATTCCCGGTCAAGATACCTATACAACGTATTTAGTACTATTGTCGCCACAGTGAGAATGGTAAAATTTTATCACGAACGCTGGTAACACGTCCTCAAACGTGTCGAACATAAAATTCAGTTTGGCGCAAAAACTTTGTTCGCTGAGAAACCGCCAGATTAGGAACAGAAGAGAAGAATGAAAAAAATGAGGATAAAATATTTAGAAAAAGAAAACATGAAAGTATTATGGAATTTCTATCAAATATAAAATGTTGCTTTGGTGTGTTAACTTTTTTTCTCTCTTGACGATGTCCTTTTCAAATTATTCCGCAATTTGAGGTTTAATTTTTAAATTGAGTTAGGAATTATATGTTAAATTAACTTGTTTTTGAAATATTTCCGGATTTCTTCAATTTATCTAGAATACTTAAAGGAAATACATCAAGGTGTTGCATAAAAATTATTATTTTCTTATGCAGATTATTCGTAAAAATTGGAATTGATGTCCTATTAATAAGCAAGTTATTCACCAATTTAACAAGAAAACTTTTGAACTTAGATTTATAGTTCCTTATGAAACATTTCTTGTCTCCTATTTCTCATGTTATTTATAGATTTAGATAAATCCATACCGATAAAGTTATAGTTATTTAATTTATTACTAGACTATGCACACCAATATCTATTTTGAAATTTTTAAAATACATCGATGATCATGAAAGTACACTGTTGAAAATTTTAACACTTTTTTGACTAATTTAATAGTCAGGAGAGGTCCACACTGTTTTGGTGTTATTTTGTCGAGAACTATAGAAGTTTAAATTTGACGAACAAAGATAGTCAAGTATTGTCTGTTGCTAAGGGGTTATTTTGTCCAACTAACACGTGGAATTATAAATATCCTAGACATTTTTATTTGATCTAGACTAGACAAATTTACTAGCTGTTTAACTAAATGAATGCGATCTATTGGATGATTTAACACACCTTTTCTAAACACACACGTCTTTTTAATATGCAACTCCTATTTCTTAGTCTATAAATTCTCTCTTTAAGACGTTTTCTCAATTATAAATATACAGAAACACTCAATTCAAAAGTTTTGGTTTAAAACTAAACGTACTAATTTTAAATGATTTTTTGAGAACCATTATAAAATTAAGTGAATGTTTATGCTATTTGATTCAAATCTGAACTAATTACGTAAATAGTTGTTCCCAATACATTTAAGATGTTGAAATTTTTTATGCCCACTGAATTAACATTTAATAACACAAGTTACACTTTGCCGGTCAGTCACATTTGGTGGTTTGTTTGGATATGTTAATAGCAGAAACAAACTCGAAAACAGATACACGTGCAATGCACGTGGTGGCGTATAATGCAATAACTGTATTAAAATAGGTGGGGTTTCATATTTCTATCCGAGGGAAAAATTCTGATTGGTTGATGCTTCTGAATGTCTAGATAAAATAGTAAATCCTCATATCTGAACAAAGAATTCACACCAAATTCTAGTAATTTCTGTTCTACTAACACATGGTAGTCAATTACGTCCTGGCAAAGTTTGTAAAATCAACACTCATTATTTTGACTAGCGCAAAATTAACGCCAACACCGTAATATTTTCAACAGTGTAAGTACGTCCGTGGTACAACAATATAACTTTACACACAGATGACAACTACATTGAGAGAAATAAAAATATCATTTCAACAATTTTTGCAGTTTTAAACTTGTATGCGTTGATATAACCATATAATAAATGCATACATCCGCATGCTTGCTAAAAACAAGCACTTATTTTTTATTAAGCTAGTTAGGTAATTAAAACAATTAGATTGAAGCTCTAACAAAAATTCTAAATTTATGTGATTTATATAATTTTATTTTTATATCTACTAGCAAATACTATTCAAACAATGTATGATATAATATTGCATTAAACATTTTTATGTGTTGAATCAACAGTAAAATATTCAAAATTTATTGAGAGCGCAATATAAACAACAAAACAGTTTAAAAAACAGAGGCGGCGATTAAAATGAACAATGCTTTTTTCTCTCAGTGTATAGAAAAGTCTTTCGTCAAACAAAATTAGATTAGCTCAGAAAGTATTGATTAGGAAGGACAATTCATCGGATACTAATACAGAATTAGTAAATAGTAGTACCAATTTATCATGTACAGTGAAGTAATTGTACCCCCCAAAATATTAATACGGATAATTGTTGAAATTGAGTTATCCAAAACAAAATTTGCGATAAAAAGTACGATTTCTGAGTTCTAGTGAAAATTTATCATTTTGTAACGGTATATTAGGTGTGTATATTATTGCTTGATATATGATTATAGCCCATATACAATAAAGAAGACCAAGCAATAAATAAGTGCGCTATGAAATTCTTGTATAATTGTTAATTTAAGATACGTAAAATTAATTACAGAAATTATAGGATTTTTCCTTCAATTTCTATATCTAAAGAGAAAATAAAATATAGCAGTCTAGTTGCTCACAGTGTGGATTTGGATTTGTGGATATAATGTATTTATTTAAATAAAAAAAATATTTTCGGGAATGAATGATATTTATTCAAAATTCAAAACAAAACATGTAATCTTTAACAAGACACAATAAATCGCTGACCAATAAAGTATTGCTCATAACTAGAGTGATTAGACGTGTCTGCTTACAAGAACCGCATTCGCTTCGCGCTATGCAGAACGTTTAGCCATAGTATATCTTCAAGGCAGTAACATCACTCCTTCCGAATCGTCTATCTAATATCAATGTTAGTCGAGTCTTGATGCGAGATAGTACAATTCTCCGTTAACGTTTAACGCATTGTAAATGTTATACAATGTCGCGCGTAGAAAATCCCAGAAAACGACTATTGTTTCATAATGTAGGAAAGTATATCGTTGAATTCCAGGATTTTCATTGTGGTGGTGCCAAAACAGTTTGTACAGTGTGTGATAAACTGTTATTATGCTGGCAATAATTGGACTACAGATTGATGGTGGTGCCTCTGATCCATTATTTACCTATAAAGATTATTTTAATTATGCGTGTGTTACATTCGTAGATGTTGAAGGGTGTTTCTCAAAAAATAAGCATGTTTTATCATCGCCAGGAAAGCGGTTTAGTGAGGAAATCTTGAAACATTTAAAGTTACAAACTTTTCAGAAATCCTATACCATTTCTGCTACTTAAGTAAAGTAAGGGGCTTATATATAATATTTATAATTAAATAAATAAATAATGTTGCTCTTTCCCGACACTATACTGTACACTTAAACATCAATGTCACATATATGAAACTTAGTCTGACCTGACGTGCAGATGAAAGTTAACCACTGTACTCATAATATAACTGATTATTTTCTCTTTAAAATATTAATTACAATCAAAAATAAATGTGTTGATGCAAAAAGAAGCTTCAAATGTTTACGCGGTTAGCTGTCCGTTAAATAAAGGTTACACTGTATATATTCCTATACGTCTGTACCACATTTCTATAGTTAAGACTGCACGATTTCCTTACTACAATGTCTGCAATAGAGGAAAGACACAGTAAACAGTGCATGTAGGAGAAAATAGCGCTCTATCGAAGAAATCGTCGGCTAAAAAACTCGGTGTACAAAACTATATGTAAGTGTACGTGTACTCTAGCTGCCTCTGTACATTGGTTGTAACGCTGCCGTTCAATGAAGACTTCTTCTGAGTTATGTCGGCACGTACGCGTTCGAGAGTGCTATTACACGAGTACCTCGCCAGCGGACCGACCAGGGTATAGAAATCGTGACGCCATTGTATCGATATTTGCTTGGAAATTATGTCCCGGTGTATTATGTCTCCGTTCCGTTGATATTACATACACGAGGATGGCGGGCGCGCTTTGCACGGTGTTTATAGTGCCCTAAAGGCAGCCGTGGAAAACGAGAATCGACACTGTATTGTGTGTGTATACGGGAAGTAAGAAGCCCGGTAGAGTCTTAGAGCGGGTGCCGATGGACAATCACCGTCGCAGAGTGGACACACAGTGTTGTTCGCTTGCTTCTTAGCTATTGCACCGGGTGATTATCTGATGTTATACGACTTGTGGAAGGTGTAAAAGCAGCAGGCAATTACTACTTATCTAAAGCGGATGATACATTTGATTCACACAGAAGAAAGTTTTCGTGCACTAATTATACGAAATGAAAAAGAGATTGATTTGTTACAGAACTGGAAGCGCATCCATATTATACACAAACTTACTTACAAGAGAACCTCGCGAACTGTAAATCGCAGATTTTGATGAAACTTTGTCAGTTTATAGTCTCCATGGAGTGTTGCTTAAGGACGCTTTCCGTTGCTGCGGAACTTCAACTTTAGGGGGTGCAATTCACCCTTACAATTTGGCCCAAATTTGGTTTTCTCTGAATAACTTTTAAACGGTAAGAGATAGAAAAAAAGTTTCAATGGCGGACTTGTACCGTTTAGTCAGTTCTTTCAGTTGGTATAAATATTTATATACAGGATGTTCCAATAAACGTGCAATGACGTATGTTGTGCTTATTTCATCGAATTTCAGAAATCGGTTGTAATGGTCTTTTTTATGATCAAATAGTCTATAGAAAGGCAATTTAAAAAGTTATACAGGGTGTCCACACAAAAATATAAATTTCAGCATATTTCCTTATTCTAAGGAGATACTCTGTAGACTGTTATGTGGCTGCATTCTATGTCGAATATCAGTGTAAACTTATACCAGGCACTAAATGGTTATATGTAATAGTTTTCGAGTTTGGATGTATGTAAGACTATATTATCCCCGACAGCCGACAAAAGAAAATGTAACTACTTCGACAAATTGTTCCTGATACTTTTAACATTACATTGTATATACAAAATAACGACAGATTACGACTTCAATTTTCATATTCGTACTGTTCGTGGGTAGGTACGTAAATAAAGTTATATAATATTGATTTATTAGTTTATTGATATTGGTTGAGTTCACATTGTTTTGCAAATGTGCAGGTAGCTAGAGCCATTAAAAGAAAAACTTACAATGCAGAATCGACGTACAATTTAATTATAATTACATATATAAGTTTTTATTATTACCTTATTTTATTTTGTATAAGACACAAACAGCCATTTTATTGTTTCCTTTAAATTGCAAAATCCAGGTTTTAGATGCTCTGAAATTTTCCAGCCCAATGATTTCGTTAGCTTCTAGCGCCCACTGCCACAGGTTTATATCGTGTACTGTAACGTTTCTATCCATAGCTGATAAAATTTACATAATACGTGTTTTGCAATTTCCAGCCATTTATCCCTATTCCTTCCACCCCTTTCTATATATTTTTCCCATCTGTACAGTTGCTGAACCAATGTTACTTTTCTAAATTTGCTTTTTACAGAACTTAACGATCGTCGCTTTGATTTTGAATCAGTCCAAAACTCAACAGCTCTTCTTTTGTAATCTGGAGTGATATTATCATCTTTCAAAGCACTGTCTCCTCATACTCTTCTTCAGCATCTTCTAAATCGTAGGACGATGAAGGCTCGCCTTCAACTGCTATTTCAATAACTCGAGGACGATCCATATCTTCAAATTCTAATGCTTCTATTGTTTCCACTGCGAACGTTGTTTCGCGAACACTTGTATCGATTAGAGTTCTCACCGCATCATGCAATTCTATTTCACTGGGATTATTTTGTGTTATTTGGTTTTCATTATAATTATATGAAAGTATTAGCAGATGAATAATATTCGCTGAATTGATATGAACTATGTTAGCTACTGCCACTACAAAACTATATGAACTGAATTTAAATAAAAATTGGGTACTTACATACATTGCACCGAGGGATATATGTGCCAAGTTATTCTGGCCAATTGTCCCGGATAAAATAAAAATATCTACCAGTGAGACGTTCGCTACTCACATCTCTCCAAAAATAGTAGAAGCAAGCAATTAGTGTACTTACTATGTGACCTATTGTTTTCATCTGCCTGCTGTCCGGGATAATATAATCTCCGTACATACATCCAAACGCGTATAACTCGAAAACTATCACATGATTACACTGATTTTCGACATACAATGCAGCCACATAACACTATACAGAGTATCTCCTTAGAATAAGGAAATATGCTAGAATTTATATTTTTTGTGGACACCCTGTATAACTTTTTAAATTACTGTTCTATAGACTATTTGATTACACTCCCTAAAGTTGAAGTTCCGCAGCAATGGAAAGTGTCCTTGAGTAACACTCCATGGAGTCTACAAACTGATAAAGTTTCATCAAAAATCTGCGATTTACAGTTCGCGAGGTTCCCTTGTTAGAATTGACGAACCAATTCACTCTGATGGCGATAATATATTGACGCCGAGACGCACTTATCGGCATTTAAGATCGCGTTCGCCAAACCGTTAAAGTCGCCGGATTAAATCATATTTTACGGATACCCTCTCAATTTACCGGTGCCGCTCAGGTCTAAGGGACGCAGCCAGACCCAACACACGTCTATAAATTACCGCAGACTTAACGATGCGGTACGTATGTACTTACGAACGCGTCTCCTTAATGATCTGATCTGCGTCCATAAAACTTCCGATAATTCAGGTTTTAGCGGGTTTTATTTAACACGCTGCGAAACGAACGCTATATACCTTGTTCAACGGGCTCTTTAGAGGCACCGTTTTCAGCGCGTGAAATCGCGGCCGCGTCAAAGTTTTCTTAATTAAGGCAGACTTGTAACGTTTCACGTTCATATAAAATAAATTGTTTAATTTGGCGATCGCATTTAGAATCATAATTAAGAACTTAAATGTAATTTTTATCAATTTATTTTAATCTAAGGGCGCATTCATTAATTTATCACTTATATCAAGTTTTCGAACGTATTTATTTGTACATTGCTTTCTGAACATACATGTTTGTAATGTTCATGCTCTGATTTTATGGTATATAAGCGCACCTTTCTGTGTTTATCATCCCTTCCTTGACTAACCGCCGACACAGCACCTGTGCAGATGTTCTTGTTAATTTCGCTCGTGGAAAAAGTGCGTGGAAATTAACAAGGATCCATAACTTAACTTCACTTTTATAACAGCTTCATACGTTCGAAATTGGAGTATTGCTCAATTATCTGGTATCCCTACTACAATAAATATATTAACCTTGTTGAGAGTGTCCAAAAAAAGTTTTTAAAAATTCTGTATTATCGTAAATATAAAACGTATTTAAACCATAATTATTCTTACAGTGATTTTGTAATTTGTTTAATTACCAATCTCTCGAAACTAGGAGGCATATTTCCCAGATCATTTTTATTTATAAGCTAATACACGGATATGTGAAGGACAGCCTGTTACTTGAGTCCCTCCCTTTTTGCATCCCTCGGTCGGGCAGTAGAATTTTTCCTTTTGTAGAAGGAACATAAAATTTCCTTCTACAAATACACATCATTATTCTGCGTCTCCAATACCATCCATGTGTTCGAGGGTTAATTCAATTTGCGATAATGTAGACCTTTTTAATGTTAGTCTCTATTCATTAAAAAATTATGTAAAAATAAGTTTGGTTAATTCATAATTTTTATAGTTTTTTCTTGGGTATTTTTTATTTTTTTTTTGCCTGTTTATCATTACCATTTATCATTAATTCTAGTTACGCATTCTGTAATAGTTAGTGTAATGTATTTACTAATTATATATCGGTACACTATGGTTTTTTCTATTTGCTTTATAATGCAATTTAACATAATGTTTTCTTCTTTCTTTTGTTCATTAACGTGTTTGATTTCTTAGATATATTTTTAATTAGTTTAAGTTTATCCTGTAATTAGCAGATTTTCTGCTGTTGGATAATAAATAATAATAAATAAAAAAATAAATAAACTTACAAATTTTGCTTACTTATTTCGACCAGAGCTGGAATTTCTGAGCAAAAGAATTGTGCTGATTCTGACTAAAGGAATACCCACAGATTAATTTGTTTGTGGCAGATTCAGCTAGCTATATTTTGATAGATATTTCCAAACACGCTCTATATTTTGGCATCGGCTAACTTAGAAGCAATACCTCAAATCTGACACCCAATACTTCAAAATCTCTCTTATTGTATTCTTCAGGGCAAAAGCTAAGATAAACCAGAAAGGTCCGATTCACTGCTGCAATAGGCATTGGATTTGTCTCTAGACAACTTGAACGCTCTTGCATGCAAATTTTAGAATTTTGACTTATCTCAACTCTGATACTGTTCACTAAAGCCCGAAAAATTTCTAATTATCGAACTACCTATAATATAGTTCGCCTGAATATGTCAGTTCGTAAAATATGTGAGTACAAAGTGCAGATATTCCGCATTTTTTCGTTAAACTCTCGTGGCGCTTGGCGACGATGAGAAAAGGTATTTTCTACTACAACCGCGGTAACGTTAAAGTGCATGCACATTAAAACGTTACCTGTGAAAAATCGCTTCGTCATCCGTTTCTCTGGTACGATATCCGTGGCTACATAATTTCTTCGAGTACGATTTTTACTGCAATGAATTCGCAGTAATGTAAAATTGGAGCGAAAAATACGATTTTCTGTTACGAATGGGATTGTATACCTGCAGAAATTACGATTCTTTCCAAACGTTAGCGTGAGAAAGGCACATCGATAGACAGATTTATTTCATTCATAGCAATATATATATTTAAGGACACAAATTATAGATTTCGATAGAGTAAAATTATAAAATTTAGTGTTTTTAAGTATACAACAGTGTTGGGCAATGTTGTTGGTTTTTTTTATTCTATTACAATTATTTGATGCTATTCTTTACTATTATTACATTAAGTCGGTAAAAATGGGCAAGCAAATGGTAGAGAAAGCCAAATACAATAATTATAATATTCCGCGTAAATGGTTCATTAAAAGTTTATGATGTTCTCTTTTGAGATTTTGGCGCTATTATCTGTTCGATTGGAACTATAAATATGAAATACTTTAACCAAAATATTACTTCCGGTTGATCAGAAATGGACGTCAACTTTGTTATTTTAAAAAAAATGATATTTTTTTTATTCATGTATGTAGATGAAATCCAAAATTAATAGTGTCGCATTTATTAATGCTACAATTTTGTCAGATTTTTTATTTTTATTTCACGAACTTTTTTCTGGGTGTACTTTTAATATATAACGTTGCGAAAATTCAAAAACTGTAGGACATTTTTGTTAACATTAAACTGAAATTATAATGAAAACAGAATGATTTCTGAATATTCTTTATGTGCTTGACGCTAAGTCTTGAAAATCGTCTTCTTCTTATGCATATAGTGCATTTGTCCAAATTTATAAACAAAACAAAATATTAAGGTTATGAATCATTTTCTCGTGTAACAATTGTACATAGCGCTATTGTTCTTAAATGCTCCAACCCAGCCTCTTTGCTGTGTCCAAAGCAGAATCATGTATGTAACAATGTTCATTTTGAATAGACATGCAGGAAAAATGTGTGGTTTGCATAACTTACATAACTATTTTAGCATTTAGCAATAAGATTCCATATCTATAACGCAGTTAAATATGCGCTATTTGCGTTTTGAAAGGTAATGAATGACATTACGGAAAAAATTGAACGTACAATAAATAAAATATACATTGTATAATATACATTTATACATATATTAAAGCTAATATTAAATGTTATGCATTTTAGAGATCTATTATAACAGTTTATTATTTATATCAGACAATTTGGATTTACAAACCTTTTTAGCGGTCTAGGATCTGCGTTCCAACAGTACACACATTTGTGCGATACTGATTGTGAGTATTGCACGTATTACCGCAGTAGTGATACCACGTGATATCTCATCATACTGGGGATTCGCGTAAACACTGCTTCCTTTTGGGTTTGATCGTTCTATTTCGAAAATATGTAATGTTGCAAGCCACATCTAATCTGCGTAACACTGACACATTTCACATTTTGGACAAGTTACTTTAATCATATATTTATTTCTGTTACATTTATTTTAAACCAAGGAATCTTGGTTTAAGCTGAAATATAATGCAGAGCATCATAATCTTTAAAGCAGTATGTAATTTTACCTATTAAGTTTGTCAATTTACAATATTTTTATAATGCTCTATTGATATTTCCAGTAATTATAGTGTTTTAAGGTAACAATCCAATTAAATTGTAACTATACCTTGAAACTCATTGTACGTGTACTTTTCTTTTAACGTCACATTGATTGCCACAGTAATATCCTTATTTTTTTTATGTAAATTTACAGTAATTATATAGGCGCTTTTTTACAATGTAACTAACCCTATACCTTTAAATGTTTGTAGCTGGCTCTGATGGGATTAATTTTAAATTAATGTGTTTTCTTTGAGTTGTTATATTGCGTTGTACAAAAGTGTAATTACGATGACTTATATTAGTTAGTAGAATTTCACATTAATCCCATTTAGAGCCAGCTAAAACGATGAACAGTAAACACGAGTTTTTAAAAAGAATACCTAGATATTGAAGTCGGTAAAGTTCCTATTCCATCATTATTATCATATATTATAGCTGTTACCTCATATTTTAACGTGCTTTTAGCACTTAAACAGATATTAGCGACGGTATATTAAGACGTTCGTTTATGTATCGCATCAATCGCATCATCAGCAACCTCAGTTAATCGATTTGTAGAGAACGTCTCATCAAACATACACATACAGGCAAGACGCAGACAGATCTATAGGCACCCGTCGATATCTGTGCGAGAAGAAAAATAACTGGCGATTTCTACCCAAATGGAAATTGATACATCACGACTTGAAACGGCGATAATCAAATGGGTCGAAAGCTCTGTATAGCGCGCATGCATCGGTTGCAACACGCGCATCACTCCGTCTATAACTATATACTACATCGTCGAATGTGTTACTTATTATAAACTCGCCTATTGCCGATAAACAGACAAGCCGTTGCCTATATACATTTATGCTCTCCGCGTGAAGACGAATTGGAGAGGCTTTTCGGTGAAGGTGAGCTGTTAAAAACACGTGAAAAGAACTCGCCAACTTACCGCTACAAACTTTTACTTCCTTATATGTCTCAACGACGTATATGTATGTATGTAAGTCTATTTGTGCTCGCCCATAATATATAGTCGATATTTAAGAGGCTAATTCTATAGCGGTCGCGTGGTCGCGTTCGAGGTTAGGCTTGTGCCCGCTTCGGGGTATTCCTTTGCGAGCGAGGAGTTTCATTCAGCGTTTTTATGAATTGCCGCGATTAATCAAGTAATACGTGCAATCAATAAGGTGCATGCGGTAAGACGTGTACGGTAATACGATATATTTATGTGGAAAAAGCAGGTGTTATAAGTACAGTTCTACATATAGTGGGTTCCTTTTGGGATAAATGGATTTTAAATATTTATCTCGAAACTGAAAACATATATTATACAGGCTGTTCAAAGTTATCGGCGCATTATTGCGCGTTGGTTAAATTATCAGAGATGTAGGGTTTTTTTACGCTGATTGTAATCGTATAATCAGAAAAACAATTGAAAATCGCGTTTACGAGATATAATAGGTAACTTTGCTTTTTTTTTCAATGGACCGCCCTGTATATTTTGTCACCAATGGATAGAAAATCAGTTTCTGCATGCAATATTGTTATAATAGTATAACCTTAAAATGAAAAACAAAAGAACTACGATTCATATAATGATGGATTCGACGTAACAGTCAAAACTTTTGTTGTTTGCCAACTTAAGATACTTGTTTTAAAAACCAAAAAGAAAATCCAAAAGTTTACAAAAATTTATTGATAACAATGACAAAAAAACAATAAATTATAATAAGTGTCCGATTACATTCCCATTTTCTGATATGCATTTCTTATACTGTTTAATAATTACTTTCTTGCTGATTGAAAAATTACACGGCAAGCTATGTTACTCATTGTTTCTCCTACTGCATTTTGCAACTCGTGTATATTTGCATATCTTCGACTGTATACCTTGTCTTTTAGACATCCCCACAGGAGAAAAAATCCATTGAATAGATCGGGAGATCGTGCAGGCCAATTAACTGGTGCCCTGGTACCAATCCATTTACTTCCACAAATTTCTGTTAGAACCTCTGTTGTGAATGCCCAATTACGCACTGGAGCCCCGTCCTGTTCAAAATGAAAAAGTTCCTATCTTCCAAGTTTAAACTATTTACGAAATCATCCATCACAGATTGTAGAATGTCAACATATCATTCTGCAGTAAGTGAATTTTGATAAAAGTATAGACTATTTTATTATTGTAAGTGTCACACTAAACATTAAAATTAAAGCGGTGTTGCGGCCTACGAGGTATTGGTAGAAGAGGATTTATAATGATCCAATGATGCATATCTTTTATGTTGTACATTCTATTTTACTCTTCTATTTTACTAGATTTACTATGTGGACGCGGAAAGCCGAACAAAAAAATCTACTCAAACTTCTAAGCGAGAATAGGGTACAGTAGACTAATTTGAAAAATTTGAAATGGACTTGAGGTACAGTAGACTAATTTGAAAAGAACACAAAAAAAAAACAACAAAATTGTGGATTTAGTGTCAAGAAATTTACGAAATAACTGACCAACTAGATCCAGCTTCACATATGATTGATTATCTAACAAGAAACTGAAGCTGTATTATGGAAATACTTACTCTATACATAAATTGGCAAATGTAAAAAAAGAGGTAAGAAAATTGAAAAAAAAAAATAAAAAAATAATAAAAAATAAGAAAAATGAAAAAAATGCTTAATCCTGACTCATAACTAATCGTTTGTTCCAATACGTATTCAACCGCGAAAAAAATTAAAGAAGGCTGCCTGAAACGTATTACATATTTTAAAAGTGGAGCGCTCCAGGGTGAACGCACTGATTTACTAAACAACACTCAAGAGACACGTTCTAGGAGAACGTCTGGCTTCTAGTTATTTATAATACAATTTGTCGTTAATTCTACATAAAAAGCTATAAAACCATTACTTATTGGCTTCCACTACCGATAATTCTTTTCAATATTTTGATTTTAAGCAAATATCACGTTAATAAATCAATATCTATGTATATTTAGATAGAATTTTTAACTTGTTATAACCAGAATAGTATTTCAATAGTTTTCGTTTAAAATCGTATTTTCTTAAAATAATTTTTTGCACTAAATTCACGATTTAATTGATTCTGTATTCGTGTCTATAAAACATCAAAATGAAAATAATTTTTAAAACGATATTACCTCATTATTTCTAAATTTTCTAATACAACCACACAAAGCTGAATATTTCTTTTTATAGATTATATATACAATATCATTGAGAATAATCTTATTTAGAAAGATCATTAATAATTGGAATTACCAGTTTAAATCAATAATCTAGTTTTTAACTAATAACATTGGACACACACAGATATTGTGATCCATCACAATTAATAAACTAATAATCATAGGTATAAACATTCGCAATCGAAATAGGCAAAATATGTATTCTGTATTTCGTACAATTGCAGACAAGAGGTAGGTATTACCTTTATAACAGGGCATACGTGCGTAAAGTTCACCTCAAGTCCATTTCTAATAGTGCTGGGACGAAGGGCAAATAATTGCATCACGTACTCGCTCTACTTTTAGTTTTTTCGATTAAAATGCGAGCTTCCACTAAAATCGATTTTCGACGGGCAGACTTGAACGAATGCATAATAATAGCTGGCTCGAAACATTCTTTGAGTCCATTTTCTCATGTGCAAATATCACAAGAATCCACAACAACCGCATATGTAGTTATTTGCAAAATCATCGATATTATAAGATCGTGATGTGGAATGTTGAAATTGACTTATTAATTGACACTAAAAAGTTTTTGTTAGTTCATTTAAACAGACAACTGTAGTGAGCCAAACTCGTTATAACTTATAACTAACATATAAATTAGGTTGCCCACAATAAGTGCGATTAATTCTTAGAACAACCCATTTGATTTAAATAAATAGATGTTTCTAACGTTTCGACTTGGTCAAGGTTGAAGCGCGTTTGTTTCTGTTAAAGAACACGTGCGATCCATGCATGTATATCTATATATATATTGACGCAAAAGAAGCCTTCAATTCGCGTGCTGTCCATTCTGTTCGTTTGAGCCGCTGAAGAAGCTAATTAACGTCATTCAAGCGCAGATTTAATGGTGTCAGACTATCACCTTATATAGCAGAATACTTTATCTATGTACATTATAATATTGTGCACGCAGAAGTAACTGCATAACATTTACAGATTGTTAATTCTTCAAGTGTAAATGTAAAAATATGGCGTACATATAGGATAGTTAATTTTTAATTATACACTCGTTATTTCCGTTAAAATCATAGAATTAAAAAAACCAGTGCGATAAAACAAATCTGTTATGATATTAATGCTTTTTTTTCAATCAAGTAAGATACAATGTTATGCTTTGGAAAACTAGAGCGTATGTCAGCTTAATCTTTTTTTTTAATGAAATACCCAATATTTTTCTGCTTATTCAGGAATTCAATTTTGTATTCAACATTGAATGCGATTTTCGATACATATTAAAATAATGGTCACATCCAGTTGGCAAAATGGCTGTAAACTAGTGTAATCAATCGCAGAAATGTACACATTTTTGAAGATCCAGTGCTTGCAAATTTTGTACCAAGAATAAATACCCTGATTTGCAAAAGATTTCATTTTATGTTTTTTTTTTAAACTGTGATTATCTTTTAAACATCTTGAGGTGCCAAGTTCCAGTACAACATTTCGCATAAAAGAATACGAATTTGGTATTAAATAGTTTGATTTTAGACCTATTCATAGAAGCAGTCGCTGATTTCATACAACCAGAAATGTGATCACAGTTGGCTAGACATAATTGTTAGCAGGACTGAAATGGTGCGAAGAATATGACTAGAACCGTCACTGATTCATACATTCAGCAAAAATAATCAGGCATCTACATAAAATTCTTAACGCCACTGAAATGATCCGAATGAAACTAGTTTGTGAGCAAAGCTAATATTTACTCATTGTACAATGAAAAATAAATCACTCTGTATAAAGAATTCTTACATATAAAAATAAGAATAAGAATTTCATCGGTAGATAAACCACTTACCTGTGCATATTCGGCGCAGATGTCAATACTAGACACGAAATTGCAGACATCATCCACCGTCCAACTGGAAACGTCTTCCTGCAATCTCGGACTTTCTGACTGGTCCCTCTTGTGATTCGCGGAACTGCCGCTGCTTCCACCGTTCGAAGGAGTTTTGGTCCTGGCCCTTTTCGCCGGAGGAGCGGCAGCCGATAAGTCCAGAGGCGAAGAGCAATCTTGCCTTTTGACCGTCTTGAGCAAACCTTGCAGTTCCGTCTCCTTGGCGCTCCGCATCATTGCTAACAGGGCTTGCGTCGCCGACATGTCTATTAAGGGCGGTAGGATGGTGGTGTTAGAGGCGAAGGGGTGTAGAATCGTGGAAAAATCGGGTTTCTTATTGCCCGTATTGGACTGGTCTTCTTTGGACGTGGTTGCGATGTTGGGAATGATGGGGAATGTTGTCGGTTTAAAACGGGGATCTAGTGGTGGTGGAAAACCGTTTCTGACGGCTGTGAAGTAACTGAAAAAGAATGAATTTTATTTTCACTTTATTATACGAAACGGCGTCGTAAATCAATCGGCACATTCACAACCGTTCGTATATTTTAATTGCGAAGTTTCGAAAATCCATCCGGTGGCATATACCCACGTTCTGCGTATGAAATAATTAATTTAAATGACTACGAAACGAGGCCTGTTATAGCAAACGACGGCCATCCGTCACAGTCATCAAAAAGACGAGGTGAAAGTATAGATATAGTTTTGGGTTGTTAATTGGGACCTGGTTTCGTCAATTCGCAATTATGCGGCCGAAATTATAGGCGAACTAATAGCCATTAAGATAAAAAGAAATTTGCTTACGACTCTGCCCGTTCAGAGATCATAATTAGGCTATTATTAAAATTAATATTGTATATGTGAGGTTTTTTCCGCGTATTCGAATGTGTTGGATGATCATTGAATTATTGCCACAATATCCGGTCACAAAAAAAAATAAGGCCGTAGTAGAGTCGTACATACGTCAATTTTATTCGTCCCGAATGGGATGATATAACTGTTGCTTGACTTTTCGAAGAAATATTTGGGGAAATAGAATATGAGAAAATGTTAAATATAGAATTTGTTGACGAGAGATTCTATTGAAATGTCAAAATTGAAACGTAATATACGGTGCCAGTGAAAAATAAAGAATATGTATTCGATTAATGGTTTAAAATTAACATTCCACATATGATATGTTTATTATTAATATTAATTTTATGTAAATTGAGGCGAACTGCATGACAAATTACTGCGGCCTTGGGAAAATTGAAGAATCTACAGAGTATCTAATTTCGAAAGGATAATAAATTCGTGGGTAAATATAAGTTATCTTTTAATGCCTTGGCAAACTAATGTGTTTATGACTGCCAATTTACGCAAGTGATTAAAAATAAAATTTTAAAAATGAAATTACATGTTTATACCTGTCACTATCTCTATAGAAGAGTGTGGTCAGCTTGCTGGTGTGTATCATTATAAAGTGTCTCGTTCTATTCTATTATCAAAGACATATTGTTAAAGATAATAACAATGTATTCAGAATAGCCTTTTTTGGTTTAAATATATTGAACGTCTCGACAATATTAACAACCACCCATCCATACCAATCAAACCAATGTGTTTATGGTTACCAATGTATAATTGGCAATCATAAACACGTTAATTTGCCAAGACGTCGAAAAAGAGATAAACTTTCCTTGTTACTAACGATAATTCCAGACACTTGCCCAAGCAATAAAATTAAACTTTATATTACTTTCTGGATGACATCATAGATTACATAAGAAACTTACTCATTCGTGCTGGCATTGTTATATTTGGCCGCTAAACTTCGCATAAAATCACTGTAATTCCTTCCTTGCAACGACAGCATAGGATTGTCCGCAGCTGGTGGTGTTCCCGGATGCGACACCGAAGATGGCGTCACCGATCTAGAACCGGAAGAGTTATCCGGAGTGCCTGGACTCAATCTCTCATTCTTTACGTGATTATTGTTATTATTCGAAGTGGTGTTATTGTTATTGTTATTATTATTATTATTATTGCTTAAAGAAAAGTCTAACATTTGCCCGTTGTTATTATTATTGTTATTGTTACTTGAGCTATTATTATTATTGGAGTTGTTATTATTGACATTGTTAGTTCTGTCTAATCGTCTTCTTCTAGATGGTTTCGAAGAGGAGCTCTGCGATTCTAACGTTGTCTCAGGGCCCGCTGTGTCACCTGGAAGCAAATGAAAAAGAAAATTAAGTTGACGATTTTTATATGAGCTCTACTGTATATAAAAGGAAATCATTTAATTTTAAGCACCTATTCAAAGCAATTTGTTATGTACAGGAGTGTGCATGTAGTAATTTCGCACCAATTACGATATAAATATACGTAATTGCATCTAATTTACATAGATTGACCATAATTTCGCTAGAAAGTAAAGTGCCCAAGTGGTAGCAATATTAATTCTTTTTTTTTTATTAAAAAAGTTATGATTATATAATAGTGATACCACGCAAATTGATTCTACATATATAATGATTCAGCCTGGAATTTGTCTATATACAGGGTGTATATTAATTTGGAGGAAGAATTATCGATTGCTTGAGGCTCAGATTAAATAATATAAGTGATATCTCCTTTTTTTTTGATGAATGAATGAAACGAAGATCGAGCAAGGCGTCCATGAAAATGCTTTGCAAAATCCTAAAAGATATACTTCTTAAAACTACCCCTAACAAACAACCCTCTAAGAAACCTACCCCAAAAAATTTTTTTTTAATTGCATCTCTCCATACAGCATCACCTTTTGACTTTCTCTTACATTGGTGACATCTTTCTTCGATGAAAATCAGTTATTGCAGATTTGGGTGTATTGTTCGATACCACATTCTCCTTTAAACATCATATCGCTAAGATCTGTTTCGGTCTTCAAAATCTTTGGGTTTTATACTGCGTATCTCTAAGAATTTCTAGGATATATACTCGATTAAAACTTTATATAACTTCTTTGTTCTTTTTATACTTGAATACGTCGCCTTAATACGGTATTCTAGCTATGCTAATAGTGAATATTTACAACTGGATTGTATACATCGCAAGTTTTAAAATTCTTATCTTACAAACTGGATGGTGTCTATCTTCTAAGAGGTATGCCCTCTACTGACCTCTTTACGCGTAATAATATGCCTTCATTAACTTTAAGACGAGATACGTTGTGTTTAAAATTTTTAAATAAACTGCTAAACAATACCACAGATTGTCCTTTCCTCCTTCAACACATACCCTTCTTTGTTCCTCATATTCCCTCTAGAAGTCAGTGCTATTAAGGTATAATTAATTTGGTTGTACCTTGGATTGTTCTCTTAATTGCCGAACAAATAGATTCCGATATTTATTTCCACTTGCAAAAATAGTTTACTGTGAAAGTAATGTTGAAAAATATTTAAAATTAAACGTTTTAACTAATGATGTTAATCGGGGATAATCCACTACCTGTTGCGGCAAGTATCGAGAAATTATGCAAATGAGGTATTGGGTCGTATTAGAAGAAATTTGACTTTTCTTAGGCAGACAATAATTATGTTTATTCTACAGTAAACAATTAAATTTTAACAGACCATATAAACTTGTAATTGTATTTTGAATGTTGTGTAACCGTATTTTAAATATTAACACCCATTTCGCTCAGTTAACTAATTTGTATAAATCAACATATATAAGAAGGTAATAAATAAGAAAATATAGTTGAAAGACAGTTGTGGCAAAGTGTAAATGTTTAAATTTGTGAAACTAAAACATGTGAAACAAATTTATATTGTTATAATGATAGTATTTGGGAAGATATTGTAGACACGCTAAGTGTTTGTTCCGCATATTAGGGGTTGATCGCGAGGATCACTCCGCCGCTGTAGTATGGGGTTAAGGAAATCGCCCTTCCAACAATCACAGCTCCTATTAGACGTTTATCTGGTAAATATACTAGATTAATATGTTATAAACGTACTTATATTATCACCCTAATTGTGCTAAATATGTTCTGTTACTACTAGGAGTATAAATTGGAGAAACGCCATCTATGGGATAATTTCTGTAATGCATATAAGTATTTAACGTATTTGCTGTGCTATGTAGAGAAAAAACTGCTACAAAATAGCTGTATTACTATTGTACTGATATATTCTTCAATTTCTACAACCCAAACATAATTTGATCGAATGCTTCAGATTTGTCTATCTAACCGCATTTTTAGTTGAATGGAAAAAAAACGTGTTAACTTTCTAGTAATATTAAAGGAACCATTTATATTGTTAATTGGAACAAGTTCGACCTGTAATTTAACTAAACCGATTCAAGCTAAATTCTTTCTTTATAGAACCTGAGAAATTGGTTTAACTCAAATTTTGGTCATAGTAATAAACAAAAAGTCAATAAAGAGCATTTTCTTAATTCAACACAGTAATTTTCCTGAGTGTAGTGTATAATTTCGAGTGCTAGTCAATAAGTAAAATCGTTATGTCTATGGACAAACTCTAACGTCACAGAAAACAGGAAATAGATAAAAAGTACGTTTTTCCGTGAAGTAGCGGCTTTTATAAAAATAATTTTGAAAGAATAATAAATAAAAAAATATGTGAATACACTGTATATTCGTTGACGCAACGTACAATAATAGTTGATGTGTGGTTTTTTCTTACACAAATCGTGTATCCGTATCTAAATCACCGCTCAATGTTCGATGAGCACGCAATGCGTTGGAGGACAAAATTTATAGCGCGCCTTACAATAGCAGAAGCGCGCGATAAATACACTTCATCTCGGAAACCCCTCAACATCTGTTAAGATACTCCTCACTGCGTGGAAAGTTCGAACATCTGTCCGTTGGGATGCTGAATGCGCGCTATTAGACAAACAATATGAAGCTTGCGATGTACCGTAAGGAGCATTACTTTTCTTATTATTTTGTGGCTCGTGGACGGGTCAGTTGCGTAAGACTGTATACATTGGAAGCACAGGTAGTTTTTAAGTTGTTTTAAGTGTTCTCATTTCGTCACATAAAGAAGAGAACAGGAGGAGATTCGTTTGATTTATTGATATTTGCTCAAAATGTCTACGTATAGCAAATAGTATATGAGGCACGGTAAGGACTGAGAGACAATCATTATCACTTAATACACGCGCGAAGTGTAGCCGTTCACATACTCCGAAATCTACAAAATCGACCTACTCATCTTGAAGCAATCAAATCGGTTTGTTATACGAATATTGCTCGAGAATGACTGGGCGATTTAGTTCCTTTAAAAAAAAAAGCTAGGATGGTGAACGAATACTTCTATACGGTGGCGTACATGCCTAGAACGTGGGATGAAGCCAACGGTTTCTATCGAAATCATAACTAGGCCGAAACAATAAGTCTAATGAACTATTCATGGCACTTTGTGGCGGCGCAGGATTTCGAACGAATACGTATATAATTAATTGAAGGATAATCTTACGATTAATGTTGTTATGTCTCCTGCGTGGTGAGTGTTTGATCTTTATTTTTTCTTTCGGGAAAAGGCGTTTCTTGTCGAGGCTGTATAAAATTTAAGATTATGTACCAAAAATTGTAGCTATCAATTCTAAATGAGGAATACTAAGTACGTTACTGTTTCGTAAACAATGTGTTTTCTTGTCTATACAGGCTGTTCAAAGTTATCGGCGCACTATTGATAACTTTGTTTAGTATTGCAGCTACGATGTTGGTTAAATTATCAAAAATGTAGGGTTTTTTTACGCTGATTATAACCGTGTAATCAGAAAAACAATTGAAAATCGCGTTTACGAGATATAATAGTTAATTTGTTTTTTTTAAATCACCTTGTATATTTTGTCATCAGTTGTTAGAAAACTAAGTTTTGCACACAATATTCTTATAATACTATGGCCTTAAAATGAAAAACAAAAGAGCTAACACTAATATAATAATGGATTCGATGTAACAGCCAAAACTTCGTTGTTTGGCAAAATAGAAATTGAAGCGAATTTTGGTTGCGTAGTTTTGAGATATATGTTCTTTATATTACATGGTCACGTGTGTTAAATTTATCCTTTTGCTTGGAACGAAACGTTGCAAATATATTATTCAACAGCAAAACGTCGTGTGGAAACACATTAACCTGATCCAGGCAGAAGATCTTTTTGAAATTATGTTGCAATATTGAAAACATAACAAAACACTACAAATACAGAATCTAAAGATGTATGTAACTGCAGAGTATAATTGTACAAAATAAAACTATTACTGTACTTTTACAATCAGGTACTGTAACTACGAAATTACAAATTTAAAGCTTGAGATAAATTTTCTTAGCGACTTACAAAATTATAATAATATTCCAGGCGATACTTAGAATGTTACAGTATCTTTTTTTACTGTGTAACTTGACAGGTAAAATTCTAATTATGACTTTAATTTAAATCTGATTTAATGAACCTTAAATTGACTGTAGAATTTAAAAAAAACTGGGAAATAATAAACATATATTTATATAATTGCTTGATATATACAAAGCTCATTTTTTGTTTATGTATTATGTTTGATAAGATTTGTGGTGCATATTTAAGTGTACATGCATAGCACCAAATTATTTGAAAACGACCCCTGTTATAAAGCAATCAAGTGCCAATAAGTTACCTATAGTCTTAAAAGATATCACTTCTCTGGGATTATTTCGGAGAACATTGGCTTATTACTTGCTAAATAACGTTTTTTACAGTATTGAGGAATTCCTTGTTAACCAGTAAGGTTTATTATATATAGATTTTTTATTCTTTATTATTATATGTTATGACAATGTTCTTTGAACGATGACAATAAACCATTATTATTATTACTATTATTATTATTATTATTCCAATTGTATGACATTGCCAATTACAAATAATTTATCTGTTTAACTATGTCTACAATATCAGTTATGGAGTATGTGAAGAATTCATCAAAGTAATTGAAAATAATAGCACGTTATTTAAAACAAAGTATCAAAATGTGTTAGCTATAATCAAACCCCATTTCATTTCATATAGTAATATGAGTATATACCTTCGAGGAACGCGTATTCAAAAAAAAACACATCTATGTATCTGAAAGAAAAACAAACAAAAATTATAGTAAGGAATTTAAAATGTCAATGTTAACTTGTATTACTTGTATTCGACAACTGTAGCATTTCATTGTGTTTACACTATTCGCTTTATTAAACGACAATATACACATGAGAAAAGGTCAACCAGTGTTGATGCATGTGCAGGTAACATAAATAAAAAAGCTGCAGTGATCGAAATCGACATCCAGAAAAAAAATTAATGCAGGAATATACTTTTTCTGACTGTTTTTTTTCTTTTTTATTCTTTTACACTTGCAAAGATATTTTCGTAAAATTTTAGTGTAATTACAATATTTAGGGTTTTGAAAATCCCTCATAACAAAAATAAGACCCATTTGTCAATACATTACTCGGAAACTGCAAATATCAAAACCGTCTCTCCTAGTAAAATCGTTTGACATAAAACGACCATCAGGTATTTTACTTATTCATGTACGTATACCGAGAAGATCAACAGGTACCCGGCTACAGGTAGGCAGTAGGCAACCTCGCGACCTCGACCTATCAGTCGACTGTGTTTTCCTCCTGCCGAGAAGGGGAATAATTAGTAAGTCGTGCGGGGTCGAACCCCGCGTGACCCGGCGCTGACCGTCACTTCGGACTTTAAAACCTACATACGTAGGCATCTACCTATGTATCTACCTGGCCTTGCCTTGTTTACGCCGAGTCGTCGCTAAGGTCACATTGTCCACACAACGGAGCGACCACTCCCAGCGCCCAGCACGGCAGCAGACACGCTAAGGAACGATATTTATGTTTGTTATTATAGATGGGTGGATTGAAGAATGCGTTCACTTGGGAAAATTGTCCTCCTGTCTCTATATCGATCTGTACGATCGGCAATTTATAATCAATCAAGCAAATTCCATAGACAAGAGATATTAGGTTAGCACAATAGACAATATGAAAGACAAATAACTTTTCTTATTATTGGAGCGGTATTTACACTCCATAATATTTTTTTTTTGCTCAAAGAATCTTCGATATCTCTCGTTGTATATTGTCATTAAACATAACAACTGCCTGACATTTAAAATAATAATAATAATTAAAATAATTGTGTTAAAATTACTTTTCCGAAATCCAGCTGCCCCATCATTTCAAACACTTGTTCTGATCTAAATGTCATTATAACAGTTTTTTGATTTGAATTGATATATAATATATAATAATAATAATGATTTATTGTCCAACAGCTTCAGCCAAATTAACGACAATTACAAAGGTACAAGGTATAACACCCACCATAAAGTGGAAAAGTGATTCACAATATCAAATCCCTCAACCTATGTAAAATTATGTATGTAAGCCTGTTGCAGCTCGTTAACCTGCAATTAAAAATATCACACTGACTGGCATAATTATTGTAAGTGCTACACATAAAGTTTATTAGGGCTATTTAAGCATTAAATTGGTAGTACAAAAAGGCGTTCTAAACGTAGGAACAACCTTGGCGGATTGTCACGAAACCAAAAAATTCTAGACTACGTAAAATATCAGGGCAATGAATAGTTCCATGTACAATACAATGCAAAATCCTTAATCCGCAAAGTGACGTCAAATCTGTTTAGAAGTAAATTTTGTTATATACCTCTAGGGGTATAAATGCCCTCGGTTTTATAAGCTACATATTTTAGGAATTTTCTCTGAACATCTTTCACGGAATCCATAATAAAAAATACAATCTTAGTCGGTTTTATTTAAATTTAACACTGCGTAGCTTTCACGGCCGGTGTTAACTATAACTAACAGCTTCTTGCAGGCAGTGGCATTATCCTGAATAAGCTTGTCAGTATGAAAGCGAAACGTCGAGCGAAGTTACACACGGCGAAACCCGCAAGAACTGTTAGTTAAGTTAAAAATTTAATATTGAAATTATGATTTTAAAAAATGTTCTGGGATTATAAGATGCGTTTTTATAAATTATATAGGTCAAACAAAGAGGAATGCGGAATTAGATTTAAAGAAGCATTATATCATTATAAGAATCACAATGGCCGATAATCCGCTTTGCGTATCATTTCGTATACAGGGACATACTTTTTCAATTGATGATTAGAATTAATTAAGTTCTTCAAATTCTAAGATCTTTAATATGTGGAGCATTTATATGAAAAAGCAATATTAATCAATCTTGCCTCAATACTAATTAACACCCCTTAATTACAAATATTAGAATTATTGACTATAGTAGCCTGATGATTAATTTTGTAGCCTAGATATACTTACTATATTTACGCATTAGTATTGACAATACACTTGTTGTAACACCTGAAGATGTTAGCGCTTAGCTAACGAAATGTACATTGTGTTTTGAAGATTAAGAATTTGTGAGAACTGAGTTTATTGGTTTCCTGTAAGTTAATCCATATATACGTTATACAACGAGTTCCACCCACACTTACTACTCAAGCTTTGACGGATTAATGAATTATATAAAACCAACACGGTCATAGAATCATTAAAAATTGGAACAGTTCGTAAAACAATCCTAGCATTTCATTTGCGTCCGAAACAATTTACTAATATGGAGATGGAAGCGTAGCCACAATCAAAGAACACGCCCAAATCCCTGATATTCTGGAGGCGTTTAAGTTTCAGTCCAGCAATAGTGTAGCATAGCTATCAGAGAATGCTTACGGCGTAAAAGGATACGATGTTGCACTTATCACATTCAGATCTAGTTTGTTAGCATTACTCCACTGACAAACCCTATCCAAACACGATTGCAAATAGTTGCAGTCCCGAATAGAAGAAATTGACGTAAATAATTTCGCATCGTCAGCAAATAATAATATTTTACAGTCAACACTCTCTACAAGATCATTAATAAACGCAAAAAAAAGCAGTGGTCCTAAATTGGACCCTTAAGGCACGCCAGATGTTACAATATACGTCCATTGAAGCTACGAAGAAGGCTCTACCTGATAGATAAAACTGCAAGAGTTTCAGCAATAACTTATGAAATTCAAAAATTGCCAGTTTCCAGATCAATATGTTGTGGTCAAGACGATCAAACGCTTTGGCATAATCGGTGTAAATCACATCAACCCAGCAATCAACAACAGATGGCATCTATTGCATATATTGCGTAAAGCTTAATATATTCGATACAAAAACACCGCAATCACGATTATAAAATATTAACCTGGTGTATTTACCAGGTAAATATATAATAGCAATTCGTATCATTAAAACAGCAACTGACAAATAAAATAAACCAATTATCTACTTACAAAATTAAAATATCACCTTAAATGTAAAATAATACTGGGAGAAACATGATTCTTTCAAAAAAATTTGTGGTTTTATATGTTAGGCATTGATTTAACCCTATATATATATACTTATGTTATTTTTTTTATCACTCAAACTGGTAATACGCTGGAACATGGTTTCTTTCTTAGCGTCAATTCTAATTCTATTTATTAACGATGTAAGTATACGAAACACTACATCTGCTGCCGTATTACTCGACATTTCCCACGCCTAGTCTGGCCGTGCAACATTACACGAATCTTATTCGATTATTATTCAAATTACGCCCAATAATACAAGGATAAATCGAAAGTGCCATAATCGTCACTTATACTAACACTTCAGGAGTTCCTATCGCCTGTAATTATCTACTAATTAATTATCTTTATCTACATATTTTTTTCTTGTGTTGTGGGGATTACGGTCGTTTAACATCGTCGATAAACTGTTTAAAATACAACTGCGTACAGTTGGAGATGTATTTTTAATTGGAATGTTTTGTCTGGAAGAAGTATAAGTAGCTCTATGGCTCTACGGTGTATTAGGAATGAGACTAGAAACATATGCTCAAATTGGAATTAGTAGAATATAAATGGATTTTTAGTATCTCTGTTTTGTATGTGTGAAGTAATGCATTAAAATTGGTCCAAAGAACGTATTCGTTAAATCAATGAAAAAGATTTTATTAACTGACGAAGGAATTTATTCAGTAATAAATCATTCATTGTATCAATGAAACAAAAATTATTGAAAATGAAATGGCAGTTTGATTGGCTCAATAAGATATCTTGTTGATGTAACGAACATCGTTTATTAAGTTTATTACATAAACGCGAGTTATCAATTTTATGTATGAACTCCAGGAGAAGAATGAAGAAAGACATCAATGCAATGAATATTACTTGATGATATGTTAATCGCAAGTGGTTGACTTAATATGTATATTATTTATAATCCTAATAAATTTTAGTTATTGTTATAGAGTAAACTTGTAATTAAAATAATGAACTTAATTCATTGCATTTTATTCACTCAATTCATTGATGAATAAGCGTCACAGCTTTTTTTTACAAGTGGATTGCAGTAAAAATAATATTAAAAGATTGATATCAATCATCGGTAATTACCGAAAATCATCGAAAGAAAATACCTAAACAATAACGTAAAATGCCACCATTGGCAGGTGTTCATGTGGTCATTGTGGGAGGAGGCATCATCTATGCAGAAAAGGAATAGAAATTTGAGTTTCTGTATTACAAGCGTTTCTTTCAAGAGCAAATTCGCTTCTATTGGTGTCGTGTCTCAAGTATTATTCTCGATTTCCCCTTAAGAGATTACAAGTTAAATGCACGCTCTCCAGGGGCAACACGCCAAACTCTCCCTCAGTCAGCAAAGGCGGAGTAAGTCGACAATTCAATCACTGCCGTACACATTTCATCACGATATGACATCTGTTCGTTCTTGAAATAAATTGCAAACCAATGAACTAACGAAGGAGGTGTCATTTGATACTTTATTGCGTTCATATCGTGAATAATTTATGAAAATTGTACGTAAAAATAAAATATTATATATTCGTTCATATCATATTGTTAATAAAATTATTTATTGAATGTATGAAAATATAGTTGCCATAACAAATATTATTCATGGACTAATGTACATTGATTTGTTATAATCATGAAAACTAATTTATTTCAGTAAAGCTTCCACTTGCAGTTTAAAATAGCTTAGAAAATGACTACATATAATTTAATTAGAAATTCTATACATAAAACTTTAATATTGATATTAATTTTTTATTAATTCTTGGTTAATATTTTCGTAACCATCGTAAAGTTATCTTTCTTTTTAAATAGGTTTAGCGCAATATTGGCTGGATGATAATAAGAGTTTTCTTTAAATCTTGTAAAACGTTTCGACTATTTTAATAAGTCTTTTTCAATTACTTGGTCATCAATTGTTTCAAAGTTTTTCACGATATGGCGTTGTTATGTCAAATAACTAATAAAAACGTCAGAACATATTAAAATTTTAGTATAAATAAATAAAATTGTATATGGGTCAATAACCTATAACATATAAAAGTTTACAAGTACTTGAATTCAATTGGAAGATACCACAGACACGTGATTAATTTTTTATATTTATTTTTAAATAATCAAAACGAATTTTATCGATCTGGAAGAGATAGGTGAAAATCTAAATTTTGAAAAATATAAAATCCATTTTTTAAACAGTTTATATATTTTTCGGTTTTGTAATTGGTAATTTTGAAAAAGCTATGGCTGTACCATAGCGGAACGTCGATTTAAATCATTTTTTCACAAATTAAATATTATTTTTAATAACTAATCTGCTACTACCACGAATATATAATTCCAATTCTCGGAGCAACCCACGGGTAAGAAACATTTAATTATGATTATTATACACAAGGGATTATGTAAAAGTCACTTAACTTTTGTTAGTATCTAATTATTACAAAATTATGTCCCTAATACCTAACAATGTAACATTCTGACCTATTGCGATTTTTTAAATTTTAAACAACTTTAATCTATTACACTATGTACTTCTGTTGACAAATTTTACACAGTAATCATAAGTAAAATTACATGAAATTTTTATCAGTAAACCTCATACTGTATGCTTGCCTAAAGGAATAAATTTTGAGCATTGAGACTTTCTAAGATTCCATATTCTCATTTATTTATAGTCTCCGCTATAAATACGATCACTACAACCGCATTCTTATATGAATCCAGTCCGCATACAAACAACACCCACACAAAGTCATATACGTATAAACGAACGCAAGATTCATATATCCATTTATCGGACTGTCTGGGAAAGATATTTAGGTATAGTATTAGGTACTTATATATACACAACTATGCGCCGATGCGATATAAATAAGGGACGGGTGATAATAAAACAGCGAGAGGTGTAGAACGCTCGTGACATTAACCAATAAAGCGCGTCATATACCCAGGTATATAGGTACTTTCCTAAACGAACAATAAACGTTATGCGTTGAGCTTGCGGTGCCAGCTTTCGACCCCATAACTTTAGAGCAACGGAAACGTAGTAACGGGCTGTAAAATGTCAGGTACGTAACCTCAAATATGATGAAGATTCCCAGTGACTTCGACGCCACGTCAGATCAGGTACCTTTTGTACAAGTTATTAACAGGTTGAGACATTGTTTACTTATTGCACGGTCGTTTGTAGTAAAATCTGTGTTGAGTGAAGACTAGTCGTTTTCTTTGTCAATAATATAAATAGAATAATTGTAAGATGAACTTATCTTATTTACTGTTCCTACCTATATCAACAAGACATTACGCTGATGAGAGAAAAAAATGTTTCGATTTACCAATTAATTGAATATATTGCTGTGTTTTTCAGAACAAATGTCCGGAATTTCAAATTTTATTTTTTATTACTTCAGTGCAATAAAATATTAATTAAATTATTAATTTTAATTAATTAAATTCAAAATTTCAATTAACATAAATTTTCTTTATTTGTATAAGTAACTTTTGTGTGACCCACCTGCTAAGTAGCACAGGATATTTGTAGGAGCACCAAATCACCTGTCAAGTTAGCTTTCCAGGCGCTAGCTAACGAATAGGCAGTTTGGAAAAATGTAATTATCAAATATTGTTGCAAAAACTCACTAAACAAGCAATAAAAAAATGTTTTAAAACAATACAAGCATAACTCTTTATCTAGATACCAAATTGCTATGTTTTACCAACTTTGGGACTCTTAGTTCACAGGTACGTATGTTGGAATCATAATTACTATATAAAACAAAATTTTTAATACAAAAATCCGTATCCAAACTTGCCTGGCACTTTAAATAAATGAGGTTAAAGATTCTACTAGGTAAATTTAAATCAGAGTCATCTATCTGTAAATGCCCAAACTAAATTTGTAAAAAAACTTATCATATTTAAACGATCCGTGTTATCGATATGCGTAAAGATCCCTATAATCATCGATAGACCATCTTAGTGTCGATTTTTAAACATTAAAAATTCCTAAACTAACTAAAATAATGGCGGTTCATATAAGCATAACCCCAAAATTAACGTATCGTGAACATGAATTTAAAAAAAAATCTAATTTACTGGTTAACATTGAATTGAAACTATTCATTCATTCATTCAAGTTAGGGTGGGCACTTGGTGTCCGGGCACTTGAGCAAGGTGCTCATGGTACCTGAATTGAAACTAATTAATTATTCTCTTTTTTTAGGTAGGATATACTTGATGAAATACCTTGGATGCGAATATGGACAGCTCTAACAACAGGCGTGGCAGGTAAATCTCTGGGTCAAGTTGGACGTTCGATTCGCGGTTCCAATAACGGTCAAATCTTGGAATGGTATTCCATCCGGGATTCTTCTCAGGAATTTTATAGGAAAATCTCAACGATTATCAGGTGAAAGGTATGGATTTATATAATTCAGGTGATATATTGATACTTTTTTAGGTAAACACTTTGTCGAACTTTTATATTTTTGAGTGTGTAGCATAAAAATTATTATAGGAGTTCACTAACAACCGTCGTCCTTCGTGGCCATGGGCAGAATGAATGACTCAAACTAAAATTACCAGTAATATGTCTCGATTGTTATCGCTGTCAGGTAGAGGAATGAAGAATCTCCCGGAGCAAAAAATGAAAATATAGTGGGTAAGCTTGAATTTACATATAAAATAAAGTTTACATTATATATAAGGCTATCACTAGCACTTATTGCTAAAATGGTCTATCTTTATAGTCATTTTTAACAAATTCTAAATTTGCATGTAAAGTAGGCAACCTACTATGCACTTCAATTTACAATACTTCTTTGTTTGACTTTGACACTAGTTCTAAATGACTCTAAATTAATCCATACACCTGTTTCCATAGCAGTATATATGTTTAGGTCACATTAAAAAATATGACCAATGCTTTTTAATGTTAAGACACTTAAGACGAGTTTTTTCTGCATAGAGAAAAGTAATGTGATAAAACTAAACAACGATTATATGTAATACCTAATTTATTTAGTCAAACATTAGCTAAACAATTAAATTGTTAAAATATCTATTTAAAATTCATTGTTTTTGCTAATATTGTTGCTGTTTGACTTGTCTACAAGAATAGTCAAATAATCACCATTTTTTAATATTTATTATAACTCAGATTAATTTTAGATAGGTGTTATACAAATTAATTTAAGCATATTTACTATTCTTTCTGACTGATTCGACTACACAAATAGAACTTTTAAAACTAAAAGATTAGGTGTTTCATGTAGTGAATGTAGAATACTTTGCTATATCTATTTATTTATTTTATCCATATATTAGTTAAAAATACTCCATTTGGATAACACTAATGGTGAGATTTTATGCATATCTATAACGCCTATAAGATTATGCGTAAACACAAATACAAAATACAGCTTATATTAGTAAATGTATGACAATGTGTGATACCTAAATACCAAAAAATAAATAAAACACATGAAGCCATTAAATGTTCGCAGTTTTCAGCATCTAATTGCAATTAGCTATTATAACCACTTTATTTTTCTATGTGTGTCTTCATTTGAATATTTATAGGTATCTAATATATGTACACTTCCTGCAGAAATTCTTAATTGAGAGACATTTATATTGCAAAAATTCCATCGCATCTAAAAAAAAAGGTAGGTATATAACTAACTGTTACGGCTGTTGGCCGTTCTAGCGAACCGTAAAGTCCCTTGCGCTACGCGCTGTGACATTGAATCATGAGTTTTATAATCGTGGAGAGAACGACAGGTGTGCGCGGCTCAGTTCGAGGATGGTGCAATGAAGAGACATCAACTGAAAAGGCGCATGAAGTGTCCTCAGAGGAAAGAGTGTAAGATTGATCACCGGTACGAATTGCCCGTTTGGTAAATGGCCGGTATTACAGAAGAAGATGACTGACTTCCTTGTGTGTGCTCGAATCGTCTACGACGTGTACACAAGAATGCATGCCTGATAAATGTGTAAAGTTATTATAATTAAGCTTCGAGAAAAATGCCTCTAGTGGAGAGTGATGGGGATGGATTGTAGGTGTGGTGTAAAAAATGGAATCTCATCAAAGTTTCAGTTATATATATAATTTTTTTAAGTAAAAAAGACACCATTTGCTTACATAAACATACACTGTAAAAAATTGCGGTAATTTTGCCATGGTAAATCAGGAATATTACATGTAATAACGTTGTGAATTTACACAATAAATCATGTAAATTTGGTTTTACATGTTTTTTCTAGGATATTTAACATGGAAAAAGAAATTTCGGTAAAATTTATAGTTATTTTCATGTAAGTTTAAGATGTAACAAAAATTCAACAGGAAAATACAGGAAGAAACATGTACAATCTTGTATTTACTCTCAAAATTTACTTAAAAGTGTAAAATGACATTTTTTTTGGGGTATTTAGTCACTTTAAAAGTAATTTACTAGTGAACATAATTAATTTTTGCTGTAAAAATATGAGGATCTTTGTATATTTATTTGTTTTTACTTGAATTTTCAGGTAAAACTATAGATATCATGGAAAATACGATATTCATACGCCGCTATGTGATTGGTTATTGGATCATTTATCTGTGCGTGTAGGTAATTCTATTCGTTTGTCGAACTTATTATTGGCTCAATGATATCATGTACGCTACAAACAATCGTAGCTTTCGCGTAAGCGTGTTCATTCTTGATCCCTAGTTGAGCGATTCAGTATGACCTATTACGTGTTATAAAAGCATTAGGTAAGTTGCTTGCTCTCTTTATAAATATACATATGAAAATTACCTCAGTGTTCGGTAAATATAGAGTTCATATAAATATTACATAGGAATTTTACAGTACAATCTTTGAAAAACACATCAGCATGTGAATTTACTGATGCTAGAATTTTACCTTATGAAGCAAATTTACCTGTAAAATTGTAGACAACTTTGTTACCAACCATTTTACATGTAATTTTACTGCAACTTTTTTTACAGTGCACAAAGAAAATTGTGTTTTCCCATTCTTATATCCATTATATTGTGTTCAACCATCTTCGCTTAACTGACTCACGTGCTTCTATGTTGTGTTATGTTTTCGTCGATATAAAAGCACAAAAACACCTGAATAATTTTGCGTTAGTTAGGTGGGGGAATGTAAACAAGTAGCTCATGTATGTATGTGCCCTTTAAAAACTATGCAATTCCGAAAGAAATACGTTAGTATTTATATTAAGGTAGTTACGTATTCTCGATAAGAACTTAATGTATTTTTCATTTTAAAAAATTGCTTCTAAATTTGATTAGTTACATTAAATTTTTTGTGTCGGTATTATTTTAGTTGCCAATAAATTACTGCAAGCTCAAAACCTTGTAAAGGTTTTGAGCTTGCCCCCGAAACGCCACTGACTCATTATATTCATCCATTATTCGTTATTCTGAACATTAAGGAGTAGCGGATACTTTAGAACGAATAAATGTTTCGCGCCCATCATTAATACCCACGTTATCCCATATATTCGACGTAATATCATCGGCTTATCGTATACGCATAAAGATACTTGAATTATCTATGTATGCATATGTAGTCACCTTCTTGCACGCATACCATTAATATCGAAATAGGATGAAACGTTTAAGCTCTTTCTGATGAGATGATAAAGACTTATTATTATGTATGTTATTAGGTGTATGCCTAATATTAATATACAGATCGTTTGCATACATTACCAATTGTATCGTCATATAATTAGACGGCAATTTGTACCGTTTAGGCTATATGGGAAACGGTGTAAATATTATTGCAACGCGCCAGATAATGGTGCTGGTGGCATTTCGAAACACGTCTATACAAGTTGCGAAACATGGTGGCTGTCAGCTAGATTAGTCATATAGTGAGTTAATTCGAGTGGATATCTGAATATTTATTTATGCGCGATCGTACGCCACAAGATTTATTTTAACTAAATTAATTAGAGTTGAATATCGATGGCGAACGCGTATATATATATTTATATGTAGGTACAGTTGTGGTCTTATTTAATGTCTTCCCTTATGACGAAAAGAATATCAAAATTACAGTGCCTGAATGTCATAAACAGTTGGGCTTTCTGTCGGTAAGTGCAAGTACAAACTGTTTCAAAATGAATTCCACCTCAGTAGGTACTGAGTAACCAGTGCTTGTATATTATAATAAGCGGCTTACCGTTTTATTTTGTGAGCAGCAATATAATTTTTTTCTGTCAATTTTTAACTTAATGCTATTAAATAATGTACACATTACAAGAAAATATTTTTATTGTTGAAACAATGTAGCGCTATTAAAACAATACTTCTCTAATCGAGTTATAAGCACTTACTTCGTTAATTTTCCATTTTCGGATTGCTAAAAAATGAAGCATATAAGACAAAAATTAATAACTTAAATGACCTGATGAATACAATTACAAATAAATGTAATGAAATAACACCAGATGTATTCCAGGAGGTTTTTGACAACACGAAACGTCGTATTGCATTGTGCATTCAACAGAATGGTGACCATCTTGAAAACACTTGCAAATTAAAACTAAATAAAATTTCTACAAATAAGTTATTTACCTTAGTTGTTTGATTGATATCCCATCTTTAAAGTCATCTTATAAATGAATAATCCAATTGTATTTGTAATTAATTTCATCACACATCGCTAGATGATAAATTTTGATGGATAACCTATATACCACCATATTAATCTATACCCCCCCTTTTAAGAAAACCGAATATCATAATTTATAGGAGAAATTCATCATCACATCTAGATGTCGGTATAATCCTTCCTTAGAGAGCATATATAGAAGCTTTTAGGGAGAGACATTAATTAAGACCACCACTGTACATTGCTTTTGCTGTCGTAGAAGCGAATAATATCAACCACTGAAGGAAACACTTAACTGTCGGATAATTGACACTTTGACGGACTGCCCGCGCGGTGAACAATCGCTTCTCTCAAATGAGCGCATAAATAATCGTATTCCGGTCCGGAGAAAAGACTCCGGCGCCCTTAGTTCGAGTTACATCACTAATGTACTGCATATGTACTACATAACTTCTGCTTACGTTTAGTTATAATTCAACCAACAGAATGTAAGTATAGTAGCTATGTATGTATATAGATACGCTTTTCTGTATTATGCATGAATGCTTCGACGTTCCACTTATTGTTAGAAGGGTTCGCGAATTATATGTTAAGTACTATGTGCAGTGCAGTCCAGATTCAATGTCTTTTTTCGCTTGTAGGGTAAGTTGGGGCAAGTGCACCCCCAAAATTGATTGATATCACTTAAAGAACGGTAAAAAAAAGTTTAATAAAAGTTTCAATATAGATTTGGTAGCATTTTGGAATTTCTATAATTAATAAACCAAATTCTACGGGTAGGGAAGCGAAGTTTTAGTTTTATTGATTTAAAAAAAAATGATTTACAAAAACGTTGATTAGAAATCTACCTAAGCTGATATGATATATACATACTCCTGAAAGTGACAACCTGGTGCTGGATCGACCAACAAATACATTGCTTAATCTATGGCTGTTTGCAGGTTTGATTTATGTTCTCCGGTCTAAATGTAATTAATTATTTTTTTTTTAATTATATGAACGTGGACTAGTGCTCTCAGAATAATATTCTCGTGGTTTCCCTTGCTCATATACTGAGAGAAAGGTTAGCTTCTGTTCACCAATTCTTAAGTTAACTAAACGCATATTAATATATTTTTTCCCAGCAGGAACTTTTCCTCCCTAGAGAGGAAAGTAAGTGACATTGACATGTTGAAACTGTACATCTTATAAGGTAAAGTCAGGTAAGTGGTAGTAAAAACTTGCTATAGTGCGAAGAAAATGTACATGTCAGCATTAATAAGACATTTTGATAAATTTTACAGCATAGACATAGTAATGTAATGCTCATTTGAAAAGCTTCAATGGATAACTTTTATATTATCACGGTTTAAACTAAAAAAAGAAAATTTTACACTGTTCAATACTACATACTTTACCCAGCAAAAGGGCAGTGGTGTAATCGTTCCGCATTTTATATATTAATTAGCATTATCCTTTAGTTCGGCCAAGAGTGTAATACTAATGCCTGTTTAATAAGGTATGATATATTCACAAGATATTCAAGTTATTACACGTTAGGAAATGGGAACTTTTGTTTGTAAAACTAGTATGAAGTTTAGTACATTAGTAATATAACAAGAGGACGTCCGTATTCAATTTTAAAAGTAAATATAAACAAACTACACACTTGCCCCGGTTACACACTTACCTGACTTTACCTTAATATGTGACATTATTGACAGACGACATTAGTACATTCGACCCAGTCTGAGCTCATTTATGAGATAATTGCTAAATTATTACGTAGTAAATTTCAAACACTTTTAAAACGACGCTAACTTGACAGTTCTCAAAAAATATTTGATTAAGCCTACTATCTATCATGTCACTCACAGATATGTCTTTGTTATTTTTAGACATTTAGTTAAAATTGGACTGGCTGGGGAAAAATAGTTTTCAAACCACGTGAGAAAAGTGCTTTTTTCAGGCCCTTCGGCAATTACAAACTCGCTCGGCGTCGGTTTTCTAAATTTTGCCCGCGGCCTGCAATAGAGCACTTTCCTCCCTTGGTTTGAAATATACTATTTAAAATAACCTTTCTCATTTCTTTGAGTATAGGTGAATGCTGAGAAACTTATAAAAAATCGCTGTAGTCCTCTGTACCCAAACCCATCTATAAATGTTTACGAGTACTTTGTATACGTTTGCAAAAATGGGTTAAATTAACCATGGTCGAAATAGCATTACAAAAACAATTACAATAGAATTATTGAGTAAAATAAAATCCAAAAACTATTTCTTTTACGCTTAAACATGCACAAAAAGATACGTATATACTAAAAGCAAAAAACTTTATTTTTATCATCACGTTTTTATAGCAGCAACTGACGATAAACATTCTAAGCACTCTAGAAAAACATTACTTATATATCCAAAAATATACAGGTGATCTTATTTAAGAATGAGAAAACCCAAGTCATTTGTCAATTATGTCAAAATATGTGAATCTAGGACCACAGCTGCTTAATTTTCAATTTTGGTTTTTCTTTTGTGAACACTTTAGAAGTTACAACAACGAACCAGCTTTCAGAAACACCCAGTATAACATGGATAATAATCGTATAATCATGTGCATATATTAATTTCACTAAATTATTTTACGAACGCAATTATAATCAATAAATCATTTATCCTTTCACAACAAACTAATCACAATTACCATTTGAATTTCCTAATAATAATTTTCTCACATCAATAAAACCAACTATTCGGATACATTCTACTATTGCAGGCGATAGTGAAATTAGTAGTAGTATAATACTTTCTTAATACATATAAAGTACATCGTAAATACCGCACCTATTATGCCGGAAAAGATATAAGATATGACAATCTTGCAACGACTTTGAGACCGGCGCATTAATAGAAACAGACGACCTTCAACTTTAAAATATGTAACGAGGTGTGATATCTGGTACTTACTATTAATGTCGATCGGCTTTTTCATACTGCGTTTGACATTTCTGTAATGATATCCTCAGATGTTAATCGCGAACTGCATTGACATTTACTTTTGAAAGTCAAACGTGATTTAAAACAAAGAATGTCGGTCTATTTTAAAGTTTTATTATTTCTTCATTTTATACCCCGTTATTTAAAATGTAACTCCTTTTCTCTTCTTTTTATTAAAGCGCGAATGCAATGATTTATCGTTAATTTATTAGAGATTTTCACCGTTGTCTTTATATACCTACACAACTTAAATGTCTCTTACGCAACAAACTATTATAAAATTATTGCGCGCATCGCAAGGCAGACGCGTTCATTCACGATTCGCAGCGAGCAACTAGTTCACGTTCCGCGCGCAAGTCGTTTGTATTCAAACAATGATCTTTCCTTGGTCATAGCGATCGGTTAAAATTCCGCGACAAAACAATGAGCAGCGGGAAAGAAAAAAATCGAAGGCGACAGACTGGCAGACAGGCTCTGACGATAACTCTGTCTTGTATACACTGCTGGAAATGAATTCCTGCATACGGTGGTTACGATTAGGGAATATTGATTGAAACCGTGGTGTCAATAGTATAGGTAATTTGTAAATGTATTATATATGCACTACTGACCATAAGTGTCACTTCTTTCAAAATAATTAAAAGAAAAAAAACAAGTTAAATGATAATTATACATTGTATCGCATTTAGGATAAAGACACCATTATATTTTCTTTATTTGAAAGAGTGCAAGCAATGATGAGCAATATACAAGAAATGAATACTGTAACGGTGCTTCTATTTTCCCGGAGTTGATTTACCCCAACAGATATTGTAGTATTAAATTAAATATTTTGAAATAAAATCTGATAATTATTTCTCATAATAATAAGTCAAATACAACATGATCAATTAAATTTACCCTCCGGCAAGGTATGGTTTTATTTATTCAAAATATCATGTTCGTAGTGACAAATAAAATATATCTGTTATGTGTATTGTATTGGTTTACTGACACTCAAACATGTTTACAATAAATCATAAAGTTTTTATTATCGAATCATACTTTAGAAATGGTGTAAAATTAGAAAATGGAGAATGGTTGTACTCTTTACAGTCATGTATTGAAGAATTTCGGGCAGAATTTCCAAATTTTCCAGTAACATATGACAGTTTGCGCATATTCGCCCAGTAGTGGAGAAGTTTCGAACTAGAGAAACTGTTTTAAAAGGCAAAAATTCTGGTAGATTACCTACACAGCAAAATATTGTTAACCACCTAGAAAACCTTGTTGGCGAAAACCAACGTTCATCAGTTCGTCGTTTATCACTTTAAACGAATGTATCTTCTAGTACCGTTCATATAATTTTGAAGCGTCGTTTGCATATGTATCCATACAAAGTATCAGTTGTTCGTCAGATCTTACCTAGAGATCACGCTAGTAGGATAAATTATTGCAATTTCTTTCAAGAAAATTTAAATAATAAGGAAATTCTCGATATAATTTTTTTTTTTTTTACTGATGAAGCATGGTTTCATCTAAGCGGGTTTGTAAATAAACAAAGAAACTGTTAAAGTTGGAATACGGTATCTCGTCGCAGAATAGTAAGACCAATATTTTTTCACAGTAACATCAATAGCCAAGGATACCAAAAACAGTTGTTAATACCATTTTTAAATCAATTGCAACGACACAACGAATTCAATGGGGGTTTCTTCCAGCAAGATGGGGCTACTGCACATACAACTCGTGAAAATTTAGCGCTACTAGAATACCTCCCTAATCAAGTTATAGTCAGAGGTGTTTAGCCAGCGCGATCACCAGACCTTACTCCGTTAGATTTTTCTATTGCTAAAAATGAAGTATTATAAGACTAGAATTAATAACTTAAATTACCTGATGAATACAATTGCAAATAAATGCAATGAAATAACACCATGAAACGTCGTATTGCATTATGCATTTTGCAACAGAATAGTGACCATTTTGAACACTTGTTGTAAATTATAACTAAATAAAATTTCTGCAAATAAGTTATTTAGTTGTTTGATTAATACCCCATCTTTAAAGTTATCTTATAAATTAATAATTCAATTGTATTTGTTATTAATTTTTCGACGATAAATTTTGACAGTGACAGGTGGATATACTATTTAATCTTATACCCCCATTTCAAGAAAGCGGATTATAATAATTTATAGGAGAAATTCATGAACATCACCTAGATATAGTCCATTTTAAAACAGTCGGTATAATTTCTTTGCATTTTTAATGCAATGAACTAAAACGTTTTTTCACAAAAGAAATATCCATTACCAGCATCTGATGGCACGTCTCTTCATATCGTATGTATAAGATTATACATGTACCATACAACTTACATAAATACAAAATAGACAACGTAACGTTTATCGGACTAGGAAGCGAGCAAATCGTTGATTTCTCAACTACCCGAACTAATAAAATCTAACGACCATATCGACATGACAAAACGGCTCAAATAATAAATCCGGCGGGACAGATTTCAGAGCGTAGGCTTGTTATGTATCTCTACTCGTATAGAGAGCGTTTATGATATGTATGTGTACTCAGTCACAAGAAGTTAACGTTACCTATAATATCGTATATTACATGTATACCTATAGGTACTGAAGAGGTGCGTTTGCGTACGGAATAAAAGAATTTAATATTTGTTGACTTGCAACCACGATGTTTGGATTATTCCTTCGTATGTTGTACCCTTCCACAGCTTTATCCTTTCCGATATTTACGTATGCTTAAAAAAGAAATATAAGTTGTATTGCTTACCTTACAAATTGTTTTAATTCGAAAAGCCGACAGGTAGTAGTACTTAACTAAATATTATTTTCGTTAATGGGATTTTTAGCGAAAAATCAGTTCTTAATCCACATATATGATTAGTAAACTTTTTCTTAATATTTTTTGTTATTGTAATTACTTCTTGTTCATTTGTTCCATCTAGATAAAATAATTTTCCATTATCTAAATTTAATTTGCATAAAAAATTACTTGCTTCAATAATATTACTGTTTTATCGATCTTCTACACCAATAAATTTATTATTTAGTGCTTCTGATGTTAAACGCGTTTGCTGTTTTGATCTTTTATTTTTTTGCCTTTGTTTCTTTGATCATAAAGGTCCATATCATTGAATATCTCCAGCATTTTTATTTTGTTTGTGTACTAGTAAAAATAAATAGTAGAAAATAAATATGAAAATTAAATTATTAATTATTAAAAATATTATTCGACTACAAACAAAAAAAAAAGATATTTAATAAGTTGAAAGTTTTAAAATCAAAGAGGGAAGACAATTTGTTTTATTAAAGGAATAAAAGAAGAAATATCTACTGAAATACATATAAATAGAAGTAAGGAGAAAGATGGTGAGACCAAAAATAATGTAAATATCATAGTGAAACATGAAGGCTGATTTACATGAAGCCAGTGGAGAAGGAAGTCAAGCCAGCAAGTAATTCTGTGTAAACATCTTCATGCCTCTTATTTCATGCAAGGCAAAGGCAAGTACGATACAAGTAGTCAGGCAAGCTAATAAGACTACTTGCTTTCCCGTTTTATCAATTTTGCGTGTAAGCATGTATCTTACCTGTTGACTTAGGACGCTAGGACGCGTTTTTATGCCTTTTAAGCGCACTAGTACTACGAATACCAATAACGTAATAATTGTCTTATTTTTTTGGTTTTCTTTCTTTAAATATCACCACCAAGGTGGGATCATAACCTAACTGAACTTACCTCAAACACTTGGCCAGTTTTGTACTGGCACTTGCTGTTGAAAATTCAAGTCAAATTACCTGCTGACTTGAATTGCTTCTCCACTGGTCTACGTAAACCAGTCTTGCATTGATAGTAGGATGCCTAAGTATAATATAAGCATAAGACCAAAATTACAGAATAAAGGATGACGTCTGTAGATGAAATCTTAAATAGAAGCCATAAATTACAGAAGAAACAGTTGAATGGTAACTAAGATGATTGGAACATGTGTATTATGATGTCAAATGGTAGATCACAAAAATAGTATATAAGATTAGAATGCTGCAAACTTCTCTTAAACCCCTCACCACAAACTGCACTAAACTGGACGTACGTTTCGATAGCAAAGCTATCATAATCAGCAGATGAACAGTTCAGTGTTTCTGCTGATGATGATAGCTTTGCTATCGAAACGTACGTCCTGCTGTGTAGTGCAGTTTGTGGTGAGGGGTTTAGGAGAAGTTTACAGCATTACCAGTACCACAGTTTGGCAGTTTTTTGTTAAGATTAGAATGTTTGCGACAAACAGAAAAGTAGACCAAAAGAAAAATAAGAAAGCATGAGAAAAAAAATCAACTGTATTACCTTTATACCTGAGGGCAAATTGTCATATATCAAAAGACGAAACAGAACTTCATCTCTCATCTCAACTTATTATTTCTGAAGGAATATTTTAATGAAGTTTCAATACAAGTATTTCTAAGTAAGGATCGATAGCAAATTTACCAAATAAACTTTAAAATTTTGACATGTAGAAGTGTGTTACAGTGTACTTACTCAAAAACACCTACTAATAAACTCGAAGCAATCAAGAATCAAGTTCACAGTTATCGTCGTGCCTTATCCACGACATCGAACGAAACGCTCAAAATTATGAGTCATTTAACGAGTTCATTTCCATGTCGTTCGACCCACGCGAAACTATTAACCGATCCATCGACAGTATGAAGGCAATGAGGACTATCGCGAGAAGGTGATAATAAAAAAATGAATCTCCGATTGACATAGACGGGGGGCTTTGTAATGTCGTTCTATATAGGTATCAGAAGAAATGTTACGATCACATTACTTGTATGGACTATAGGAAGCGTCGTTGGACTCTAGTTAATCCGTATTGCCGAAGAGAACCTATTGCCGGTTTAAAATTCCAGTTGGGTAGAGAGGTGGCGGCCAACGCACATTGCTGCGAACGGTCGTTAGATAGACGTTGAATTGTAGTATGTATTGTATACGATGGCGTTTCCTTTCGACTGGTCAATTTGTTGCATTGCTTTGCGTCAATACAAATATATACGATACATAATACGATGCGATGCATTCTAATTTTAGTTGTCATACCTATATCTTATAAACACGCAGCGCAAGAACGATATTATACATAAATCGTTTCGATTTAATTCACAAATTCCTAATAGGTAACCTTTCCTACAAACAGCGTAATCGCCCACACAAATTGCCGATATTGTTCATGTGTTACTTCTTAGAAATTAACCCTGAAGTAATTTTTACACGGAAAATTCCCATATGTGATGGAATTTTTTACGGGGCAGTTTTACATATTAAGTAGGTACTTTCCTTAAGACTTTCTCAAGTAACACAATAGTGATATATAACTGTAGGTATAAAATTGACCTATACAAGAGAAAGATAAAAAATTACCTTTAAGGGAGTTTAAGGGATACCTATTTTGTCTTTATATTGGTGAAACACCATGTAGTTTACAGTTGTCTAAAACAATTATTCAAAGTAAGTATAAAGAATATAAGTTAACATTATAGTTTTCTTTAACAGATATATATTATAGGAAGTGTAAATAAAACGTCTGTATTTGTAATTTCCTCTCTTTTCTACAAATTCAATTTTGTTAAACAGCAGTCTGAGATATCAAAAATACGGCTTACCTGCACTGATAAAAATGATGTAAAGTTTGCTGTTTTGATATGGCTAATACTGTAAATTACGGACTATTGCTGTATATAAGTACCTAAATACTATTATAATGTAAAAATCAATAATTTTTGTATTAATGGCAGACAGTAATGTAAATTTAATGTTTTCGCATCGTGAATTTTGCAGCTACTAAAACGTATTTAATAATATATAAATAAATAATCTTCTTTTCAGTCGTGGATATTTTTACATACCAATTTCATTTTTACATACTTATGAATTTGACACACCTCCTGCTTTTCACAATAAAGAACTGTTTCCGTGGTTACCGTTTACATATATATTATCTAAAGATTCAAACGCTGCGATTGTTCTTGTACCTATAGTATTCTCAAAATCTGTAACTATTAAAGAGCATTAAGAAAAATAAAATGTGTGCTCTATAGAATCCAATGGATTTGCTACTTTGGTACAAACTTATATGAATGTTTAACCCAGTGTTTGTATAGTAAAGTGAGATTATATCAGAGGTAAGTACACAAGCGCTTTACAAAATTCTAATTAGTGAATTTATAAAGCAGTATTCCATTTGTAAAACTTACTTCAAGAGCTTACGCCAATATGAATTGCATTTATATTATCATCGCAATAGCTATCGTTATTTAAGAACTAATTGCAAATTAGTATTTCATTCGTATATGTTATTTAAAAGCCATGTTCAAAGGCATCATTCAACCCAAAGTAAAGAAAAAGTTAAAAATTGGACATTACGTTTGTGAAAATTGTAACTGTGTTAATCAAGATACAAAAGAATTTTTGAAACACATATATGGACATATCCGACATGGAATTCCATTAAAATATTTTAAACAATGCAAATTAACCAATCTTATTATAACCATATGATACGAGCAGATGAGATTCATTGTATTCTGTCAAAATGATAGTTCATATGTATATAAACTTTAGAAATATTATTTTTTGTTATAAAATGTTAAAAAGAACAGTAATAAAGATTTTGTTTCTAATAATAATAATACACCTTTATTTTTTTGATGTCATATAAAACGTCAATAAAAAAATTAAAATACATAAAAACAATCACAATTTTGATCGAATAAGAAAAGGGCCAAGAAAATCGCTTCGGTTTATGCAAGATGGGGGGAATAAAGTGATAAGCAATTTTTTCCTTTGCACGACAGAATTCAATGAATTATTTGGTCTGCAGATTTTAATTGACGCGCAAATGTATCTAATAAAGTTTACTATCTTGAACAGTTACCTTTTTTTTTGCATTTTTTGTATTGTTAACTATGAAAAGAATGATTTTCTCTTGTTCTTTTATTATACCTATATTCTGTTGGATTTTTTATTCGATTTACTTCAAGTCACTTGTTGTGAAATGCGCGATTCTTAGGGCAGTATTGGGCAAAAGAAGCGATTAGACAGATTCGTGTTTTATTGCTTTTGGGAAATTGGTATTAGGCAACATCACTTCTCATTCATGACGCGAATAAACAGAAGTGTATCTATTCGCTGTAAAAAAATATGCATTTCCCCTGTCACTCAACACTGTTCTTAGGCATGAAGACTCGATAAAAAACGAAAGGTTTTTAAAAGATTTTCATTTTTTTTTAAATTTCATATTTGGATATAAGTGGAACTAATTAAAATGAACCATATTGTGTTCTAGATTAAAAAGGTTTGAATAAGTAATACCAAACGCCACGTACAATAAATAAGAATGGGAAAAAAAACATCTAAACTTTATTAGGTGATAAATAAAATATTTGTTTTTGTAAAGCGTTGACATCTTCGATATTTTAAAAATGAGGATACTTTATACTTAAACAAATTTGCCATTTTCTTAATTTTCAATTAAACTAAGCATCTCGAAGTAAATTTCTTTTTTTCTTCGAAGTAATACCTACTTTCATGTTATATAATTTCTTCTGTACAATCAAAAATACAAATCCTCCCATTCGTGTCATTCAGTGCACTCATTATATAAACCAGAACGAATATCAGATCATTTGAAAATTGATCTCATTACTTCCAACGCCGATTCCTCAACCTAACGAGAATGCAGAAGCCCTTCTCGCCATAGGTAAAGCACTTCTGAGATACAAATACCTTCAAGTCCAAAGGAGACAGATACAATCGAATCGAAACGAACTATGCAGAACGGTATTTCGAATAGCTCGACCACAGATACCAAGCATACGTTGATTATCTTTAATTACATGCCTCTTAGATACACACGCCTTATACTTACGTATACGATAGGCTGCGATACACCAGCAAAAGCGGGTACGTATTACTACGTTGTTCATACTAACTTTATACATAAGTAAGCTCGTAGTAGCTACAACCATAATACATTCTAACAGAGGTATTATAAGGCTATAAGTGGATGCTGTGCACAATTATTGGTAGTGGCAGTCAAAGCGGTAGCCAGCATTTTTTTTTTTTTAATCCGAAATAAGCGATCATTATCTGTCATACGGCGGTCGAGTGGGTCCGTTTTCTAAGGTATCCGAATTGTTATTATAGTTAACTGACAGTTTGAAGGATTTGAAATCTTGGAACTATCGATAGAGCGATTCGAAGAAGTTTTAATTTATATGTTGCAACTGAATGTGAAGTAGTTTTTTTTTTTTAACAGCGGTGATAAATTAGATTAAAAATACGTACCATACCGAGGCAGTTGAAATTGTACTCTAATTGGGGATTAAAAAATGATTTAAAAATGACGCTGGATAATTTCATGCTTTCAAATACTTTCCTGATTAGAGTAAACCGCGTTTTTTTTTTTTAATAGGTGATCACACTGCATGCACGCACTAATCACTTTGAGAGTTTGTATGTCACCAAAATGTGTGCAAAAAAATATTAAAAAAAAAATATTGACTATTGACAGTACTGTGTTTTCTACATGAATTTTATACGGAAATATCTTTTAAGTCCTTTTCTTTGAATAGTATGACATATTCCCACTGACAACTGTCTGATGGAGGACTGAATTTGCCCAGTAGATATAGACGAGGAAGTACTAGATGCTATTGAGAGAGATCCCAGCCCAAGTTGTTGTTTGAATATTCTGCATTTTGTGTGATTTATACAGGCAGATAATTATTTCATCATATACATTGCAATGAATTTCACTAACGTATACCGTATATTTAATACAATTTTTGACAGCCATGAAAAGTTAAAATTTATAATAAACGAAGGTGTCTTGTGTAATTGATTTACTTGGTAAATATTATTATTGTCGCTGTTGTAAATAAAATGTTTAAGATTATTACAGATGATTCTTCCAAATAAGACATAAGCTTTCAAAATCGTGCACCGCTATCAAAAATTATAATAAACTTATAATAAAAAAACGCGCTGTCTAGTTAGATTCTCATACAGAAGTTGTTTTAATCATTTTATATTCATAAAATTAACTCATCGCAACAATGTTAATATGAAATAAAGGAAACTACGTTATGCTTCGTACTTATTTCTACTTTAACAATTACTTTAAAGGTATTCAAAACATCTTACCTTCAACTATAAATAGCTATTATGCAGCCATAATTTTTTAGTATTAAATTGAAATAACTTACTAATTTAGATGTAAATAAATAATAAATTAGATTTATTGTTTTAATATCTTATGAGCTATATGTTTCGGCCCAAACTGGTCATGTTCAGGTTCCTAAACATCAATACATAAGATTATCGATCATTAAAAACTATAAAAGAAATGTAAATATATAAATTGCTATTATAATACCAATTTCATTGTTAAAGTATAAAAAGATGAATGCGAAACTAAAATTTTCTAATTTGTTTAAATTTTCAATATCTTAAACTACAAATTAAAATAAATTAAATGAATTGATTTGTTTACTTGGTAATATGTATCTGACAATTTCTTTACTCATATTACCATCAAACTGATGATGCGACAAACAAGAAACGCGTAATTAAAAATAAATGGTAACTTTTTGTATCCATAAATACTAATATTTTGGTTCTTCTTATTTTTTTTAAGTATTTTCAACAACAATCAAATGTAATAGTAATTTTTAAATTGTAATTGGCATTTTTTTATTTAAGATAATAAATATAATCAAAATTCCCTTTAATACAGTATATAGTGCTTTTTAACAAAACTAAAACTTGATTGAGTTATTATTATCTCACTATATACACACATCCGTCATATTGTGAATGATAGATTTACCAATTTTTATCAGCTAACAAAAACCACACATACACCATACAGTTCTACATTCTATAACACACAATTACTACACATTGATATTAATTAATAATCGAAACAACGACAAAGAAATTGTAAATAATATAAAACGAAAATTTAGTCGTAACCCCAAGGTATCTTTTAAAGCCAAAAGGTCGATTTTAACTGGAAATATAAGCGTATCTGCTAAGCACAAAAGAAGATTATATTATATATTTTCTCTATCCTTTCCGGGCCTATTGTCAACAGTAAGCTTAAAAACAACACATACTGAGTAGCAACCACGCGGGCCACAACGACAGGGGCTCTCGGTATCCATTTTAAACACCGGATTCGTCAGAATTTTGCCCTTCCGAAAATGCACTTGCTCCTTTAAGTTTTCTCCACGGTTTTAACACGGGCACAGAATCTAAATCACTGATTCGACGCACATTCTAAAGTTAATTTAGACATCAAAAATGGTCCGCTGTTAGTTTTGTCTATTCGCGACCTCTGAACTCGGAACGATCAATTCTCCGATAACTTGTAATTTCGGGCAGATTTAACTGTGCTCTAGAGTAATTCTCGACGAATATTTTTCGCCTACGATTTCGAGATTACCGCGGGATTTAAGCAATTTGCTTTCGCCACACTAGCATCCTTGTATTTGTCCGGTAAACTACCTTTTAATGATGTTAATGCATTAGATTCTCTCGAAATATATAACGCGATATTTATTTTAGTAGCACGAACGATTTTAGGAATGCGTATACATTATTATAGAACGTCAGATTTCGCGTCGAAATTACACACTATATAGAGAAACGAGCGCAACAGGTGTCAAGATGGATTTCCGCGCAAGTTTCGGAAGGAAGTTCTCGAACGGCGCTCTTTCCGTTCGACGCAACGATAAACGTACAACACTCGCTTCCCGCCGGTCGGACTGTACGCACGCCACTCTATGCTCCCGTAAACAAGATCGTAATGGTAGTAGTGTAGTATTAAGTTAGTAGGCCGTGTAAGAAGTAACTTGCCGCCCGTAATAAACTAGTAGTAGGCCGGCCGAAACCCGTGACTGAGGCAGGTGCAAGTGAAATAGTTTGGCCACGGTCGACCTCGGCCGAGCGCACCGCTCGCACTGATCAGGAGTGCTCTGCTTTGAAATCGGCCGTGCCACCACTCAACGCGCTGTCATTTCGCATAGAGGCCAGCATATACATACACATACACACATACTGTAATGCTTACAAGGTAGCACACAGCCCGGTATAAAAAAAAATTAAATAAAATACTTTAATTAAATTGGTAAAATCAAATTTTTAACATACTTCATTAACATTACTTTTTAATCATGAGTATACACTCTCAAATATGAGATGGCATGCGGGATGAGAATTTGACTGACTGCTACAGACTAGAGGACGCGCTAGCATTAGGAAAATTATGAATAGATACATAATCCTTTTATTATCCTTCAGTACCATCCCGAACGCTATGGTGGGATTTTGCTTGATGCCCTCTACTAGACTATTCACAGTTAAAGTGCTTAGTTTCAGTGAAATCTAGCAGCTATTGAAGTAGTATTGGATCTTGCCCCCCCTCCACATTGTAGTAGAGGGCGTGGCGAAAAGAACCGCACTAAGAATGGTCAAGGAAGGAATGATTAGGCATAGGCCTCAATCTCCTGACGGTGATCAAACCTGGGATATGCCCTGGGACGATATGTTAAAAAAATTTAGTTTTGTGAAGGAATTTACCATAAAGCTAAGTAACAGGAGCGAGTGGGATCATAACGCCATCTTGAACTTGAATAGAAATACCATCAAATGGTATACTGATGTCTCCAAAACGGCAGAAGGAACTGGAATAGGAATATATGGGCCTAGAACTACATATTTCGAAAGCTTGGGAAAATACCCAAGTATATTTCAGGCGGCAATACACGCTATTGGAAGATGTGTTCAGTTCAATATGGTAGAAACTATCGGAAGCAGGAGATTATCATCATGTCTGATAGTCAAGCAGCCATCAAGGCGCTGAGCTCATATGAAATCAGCTCCAAGATGGTCTGGGAATGCCTAGGAAAACTAAATGAGCAAGGCAAAAGAAATAAACTAACCCTCCTGTGAGTTCCGGGTCACACAGGAGTGGAAGGAAACGAAATAACGGATAACCTCGCAAAAAAGGGGTTGGAATGCCTTTTGTAGGGCCTAAACCCTTTTGCCGTTAAGTAGCAGTACAATACTGAAGAAACTGAAAATATAAATGGAGCAGAGAAAATCCAGTTACTGGGAATATCTCCAGGGAATGAGGCAAAGTAAAATTCTTCTGGGAATTATAACCAGAAGAGGTTACAGAATGCATCAACCTGAGGTAAGAACAATGTTCGCATATTAACAGGAATACTTTCAGGCCATTGTAGAATGAAAGGACACCTGAGTAAGCTTGGTTTGGAAAAAGATCCTGAATGCAGATTTTGTGGGGAACAGGATGAAACACCCATCCACCTTCTCTCAAACGGCGTAGCACTGTGCAACTCGAGGGCATTGCACCTGGGAGCATGTGAAATCGAAGAGGGAGACTTACCTAACTGGGCCCTCTGACATCCTACACTTCTAAAGGAATAGGATTGGAAGGCCAGCTGTAAGCAGCAAGAATAGGGGACACAATAGATCTTTTAGGTCGCAGTGTAACACCACCCTTCTATTATATACATACATACATACATTCAATGAAATGAGCATGAGACTCTTGTGCATAAATTATAATCGATTTTGGGCAATAAAGAAAACATTTAAGTGCAAGCAAAAGTGGTTTTATTTAATAAAGGATTCTAAATAAATAGCCGTGCAAAACAATGCAGATAAGAAAGTAAATATCTCAGGCAGATCAAATGAGTTCGCTTATTAAATAACAATTAGGTTTTTTGTTCAGTAATTCCAAGTTTTGTAATATGAAATCAGCATAGAAAATAAATACGTTAAAATTGACTTTGTAAATTTCCGCGATTTCCAGACATTCATCGTGTGTAATTCTACGCTCAAACGGGTAAAACAGTATATGCAACATTTGATGGTAAAAATTACTGGGTATTCGGTTGGCGTAAATACATATTAACTAGTAAAATTAGAACTGCCACCTTATAAACTTTTTACACCAATGGTTTGCGGTTATACGAAATTCCTACCCAAACAAAATTCTCGAACGTATTATAGTCAAACCAAGCTATTGTGTCACCTCAAGCAGCATCGTCGTTTTAAGGAGTACACTCGGAAATAAAAAAAATTAGCGCGCCAAGTTTAAATATATACATACATTTAAACTACAAAGCATAGAAAAAGACACCAAAACAGAATGAAGCTATACACAGCTGTCAAACGTGCAAAGTGAGAGTCAGGGATAGTGTGCGCGAAGATTAGGTAAATTAGTTGCTTCATCGGACTAAAAAAATAAAATTTCTTTATAAGTATCTTAAAATTTAGATACGAATTAAAATAATACGGTATTTTTAGGTTGATACGGGACAGAATATCTTTGAGTGGGAGCAAATCAGCAGCGATAGAGTAGCAAGTTTGATCAGAGCATCGAATGGGAGCTTTCGTACTTCTAATCATGGAGAATGGCTCAGGACAAGAATATATCTCGGGAGAATCGTCGTTGGAGAAAATTTAGCCAACAATTTTGTAGGTAAAAATATGGATAAAATTAATATGATAAACTTTGTTTAAAAATAACCATAATTTTTCAGGTTGGAATTTGGATAAACGTCGCTCTTACGGAAGTTGGCTAGTGGATAGTGAAATCCTTTTGAATTGAAATATTCTAACAGACATCGATAGCGATTGTTCTCACAAGGCCGTAAACTGACCCACAACGAAGGAACGACAGAGGAAATACAGAAGAATGCATACTTACCTAAAACAAATTTGCCTTGGATCATATAAAATTAACGTTTTGAATAACTACAATACATGGATGAAACCGCTTTCAGTTAATTGGAAATTACTTACAGATAAAATATTTCATCTAACAAAGTACAGTTATGGTTACATATACATATTTTTATTATAGTAAACCAATTATTAAGCAAATACTAACGGTAGAGATATTATTTACAAATACGAACCCGGAAAAACAGAGTATTGTACGTGAATGATTGCAATACGGGGCAAATTTAAGATCTGTGGCATCAGCTGCTTGGTAATTATACATTTTTAGTAGAGCGGACCGCCCGTGCTCCTAATAATGAGGAGATTTACACACGCGATCTACGAACACGCTAACATGTTTTTAATGCAACATATGAATGAAGTAAATATAAATACACAGACACCCAATATTGTTTAAAATATGCTTGTCTGTATTTCTATTGTTTATTGATCTATGTCTATATCTTTGTCTTATATAAGAGTGATAATACACTATAATTTAAAAAAATAAGTATGTCGCTTAATCTCGCTGGTCGCAATCTTCCTCTTCCGAAAAAGTGTGTAATGATGGAAGGCTACAGGTTAAGTAGATCTTCGAGTGAAATTAATCGGTCTATTTAAATACAACTGGCGCTTTAAAAAATTCCACAAGAACAACAGAAGTGGCCACTCTAGAGTTTCGTCCTCCCAACAGTTGTACTGTCTCTGCTGTGCATAAACACGTGGATATCACACTTGGTTATTAATATTAAGACTGTCGCTACAGTTGGGACCGACCTATTTTGAAAAACAGATATAAAACGGTCAATTACGTCTTGAGCATTAATGCTACTGGAGTGGTATCATTTAATTATTGCACCTTTTCTTTACATGTGTAAATTAACATTATAGTGGAAAAAAATATACCTAATGAAAATAAAAATTATTTATTTCATGTGGGCCTACACAGTTTCTGCTTATTATACTGTATCTACTGTACAGAATAATGTAAAAATGTAGTTTTACAAATTTACGTATTTATTTCATAATTTTAATAAACCAGAGATAAAATATACATAAGACATAATAAAAACAACATATGTTAACATCATTATTAAAGAGTATGGTTAACAGTTGTATCCAGCGTCGTGAACTAAACTTCTATACAGATCTTAAAAAAAATTGCGGCTATTATACGTCAACCAGACATTAGTGATGTATGCAAAAAATGTCAAAACCTCAATGAGCCAGCATATCAACTGGAACCCAAGTCGAGGAATTTGTACAAGTGCTGACGCATGACTTGTGTTGTGATTCAGATATCTGTACTATTTTTAATTTTTTTTTTTTGTTTCAAAGGAATTCTCCACATAACCTTCAGCGATGTTGGAAGACCGCCAACCGCCGTGAAGTTTTACATCTAATACTCCACCGTCTTGTGAAGCAAGTGCAGGGGCAAGAGGTTTTGCGGAAGCAATGACACGTACACATATGAGGGTTTTCTAAATTTAAAGATTTAGCGATTTTCTTAAGCACGCTACTAAACTACTATTATGCCCAATTGCCTGCTTCGTTATTTTACCATTACGCAGACTTAAAAATAATCGTGATTGACCTACAGGCCTCATTTGTAGATATATCTGGATAATTGCAATCCCGTGTGGTTCCATCAGTACAAAATTTCTTGAAAATTTTGTTTCGGGAATATTTACCGCAATAATATCACCTCTGTTATCTACGTCAGTGATAGTAATTAATTAATTAAGTATTAATTCGTCAGTTCTACAAGCACCCGCAACGCCCATGATTAAAGCAACCTATAATTACATCACGTAAAAGTCATTTATGTAACAAATTCCGAACAGTGGCAAGTACTGCTTTACGAATTTCAGGTGGTGTGCACGACAGATTATCATTGTCTGTGATAGCATTCGACATATTGTATAGAAATGTTTATAATAAATATTCATGATATTAAATTTCAATTAAATTAGTTTTATTTACTATTATTGAACATTTTTTGACGCTGACTTGACAGTTTTCAAAAAATATTTAATAGATTAAGCTTACTCTCTATCATATCATCATTTTCCTCTCTACATTTACAGAACCATATAATAAAGAACTTAAAGAAATTATTAAAATCTCTGGATTTAATGCGTTCTCCGAAGACGTTGTATATAATACCATTAGAAAACATAAAAACAAAATAAGGAATTAAAAATGCGAGTACTTAGAAATAGTGACAAGAAAAATAAGAAATATAGCTTAAATTACCATTTTATCCAAGTTACACGAAAGGTCTACAAAAAAAATTTCTTCCTAAATTCAATCTTGACATAATTACTACTTCAAATAATAGTCTTAAAATATTTTAGGTAACCTAAAGATCAAGTAGATAATTTGGACAAATCAGGTATTTATATAAATATCTTGTAAAAAGATTGTGATCATGTATTATATTGGGCAAACTAAAAGATCAATTAAAACACGTTATAAGGAGCATTTGGCTTATCTTAAATTAGAAGGTTTGACAAATCTAGTGTAGCCCTACATATGCTTGAAGAAACCATAAAGTTGACAATATAAGGTTAGTTAAAAACCGTAAACAACTATGTGCAATTAAATTTTTATGAGGGTATGGAAAATATAAAAAACAAACATATTTTAATAAATTCAGATTTAGGACCATTAATTCTTGTCTTTACGGTATATTAAGTAGTAAATTAGAGAAGTTAGGATTAGTGACTAGTAAGCATGACGGCAGTCAGCCAGACACCTGACATATGTATCATGAGCCTTTTTTTAGGTATAAATTTAGGGTAGTTTAGTTTAGTTATTTAGTTCAGTGTTTCTGCTGATGATTGATAGCTTTGTATCGGAACGTACGTCGCTAGTTCAGTGAGCAGTTTTGGGAGGTTTAGGAGAAAGTTAATCAGCATTACCGGTACCGAGTTTGGGAGTATTTTTGTTATCATATCATGTCACTCACAGGTATGCTTTATTTAGTTTTAGACATTTAATTAATTAAAATGTGGACTGGCATAGCAAAAACATAGTATTTCAAACACGTGAGGAAAGTTGCTCTTGGTGGAGGCCTTGGCAATTAAATACCTGCAATAGAGCACTTTCCTCCCTTAGTTGAATATGCTATCAAAGATCTTTTGGCGAAGCCGTATGAAACAAAAGCGCAAAATCCATGTTAATTCTGGAACGAGATTTACACCACCGAAATCCGCCGTCAACGCGAAAGACACAGCAAAATTCTATGAATGGACGTCCTTGAATCGGTTTCCGAATGCTCGTCCCCATGATTACCTGCGCGATGTCCATCATAAGGAAGCGAAATAAATCACCGACACGCCGCCGACTAATCGCTTTCCGTCTCTCTCGGACGAAACGCCCGGACAAATCCTATACCTCTCTTCGCCGACTCTGCATCGCCACAATTCTCTCGATCGACGGCCGAAGAGCAAGCCAGAGAGAGAGAGAGAGAGGGAGAGAATCGACAATCAGGTAGGCCAAACCGACTTATTACCACACACTGTCCAATAAAAATAAAACGGACACGAAACGAGGGAGAGACGACGGAGGAAGAGAGAGAGAGAGGACGCGGCGAAAACAACGCACAACGCCGAACGATGCCGAGCGACCTCTACGTCGCAAGCTGAACAAGGAACGAAAAATCTGTAACTAGCGCTAGATAAGGACGAGTAGATGGCGTCACGGGACGCGGAGCGAAATAAGAGGTATGGGATTAATTAACAGGACGGCAGGAGAAGCGGCCGGTAAGCTCATATGGTTATCGCGGCGGCGATTTCGGGGGATTTGCTCGTCGGGTAAGCCCATAGGTGACGATAGGAATCTGCGGGAGTCCGCTACGACGTAGGAAACTTACGCACGCATAATATCCTTCGGACGGCGAAACTGAATAACATAGGATGGAGTATTGTCGTATACGGATGTAATTACCTGTTAAGCGTGGTTGGGTCGTAAAGATATGTAACAGGTATATTATTCGGAGATCCGCACCTATACTTCAGGGTAACAGCGCAATAATTGAAAGTATACGATCGCTATATGTATTGTACTGCGACGGGGATCGAAAACGACCTTGCGCTGACTCGTGACACGTCAGGTGCTTCGAGGGAATAAATGTCACAAAGTGTGGAACAGGTAGAAATAATAATAAATAGTAATAATAATAATAAATTGTTATAACTCTAAGCAACAGAAGATGGATGTTGTCCAAATACAAGTATTAAATCGATAAAACCTTCAAACTAAATAGATAAAATATCAATAATAAAGTATTAGTAAAATTAAATTTAACATATTTTAGGCTCGAAAATCTAAGTATGGTATACTTTTATTTATTTATTTATTTAGTTCAAGAGAACATGGCCATAGAAAATTAATTACATGAGTGTTATAATATATATTTATACATATAGTATTATATTGCTTTCAAAGTGACAGGAACCTGCATCTTTAATTTTACATTTTGGTTTTTTGGAAATAGAATGGACATTATCTATATTATGGTTTAACATCAACGAAGAGACTTGAGTGATAGAAAAGGAAGATAATTTGACGTGTATCAATCTAATGTGTTATACTTTTTGCTAAAACCATGAAAATTTGAATTGAGGCTAAAGGAAGAGCACCCTTTACGGTGATTTAGTCTATTTGGCATATACAGGGTGTATCGGATATAGAGGTAAATATAATAATATGTAGCAGCTGTAATCATATACAATCAAAAAGTCTTAATACACTGGGGGTTCTATCTGTAAGCATTAACGAGAAAAAAAATATTTTGTAAATGCCGTGGGCTAGAGCCGCACCTGTGCCCAACCTAAATGCTATCCAGAGTATACCCCCACATACCACTATCATTCAGCCATTACCGCTGTTAGTTTTGTGTGGATCGCCGCTTGGAGCGCAAGCCACTTCGAACATTTTATTTAAATTCTTTTCGTCTCGAAAAAACGATTCTTTTCAGGACCATCATGATTTCATATAAAGAAAATCGAAGCTTGATGCATCGGCAAAAGCGCGGGAATGTATAGATTCATTTTCGCGCTACATCGTCGTAAAAAGGCGTGTTTGCAAATTTTCTGTATCTACATTTATTTCTGTGTAATTCGATTCAATTCATTTTGTGTATTGATTAAATAATCCAAAAGAAATAACTCAGATTCATGTGATACCGTTTATTAACAACTAACTCTCGATTCGACAAAGCAAAAGAAAAATATTTACGTTTTTTGTAACTAATGAAGTCGCATATCCGGTGAAACTCGAACGTCTTATTAGGGTATTAAAAATAATACTTGTAGACTTACGTGGAAGCTCTTAACAAATAAGAATGTTTTTTTATAAAAAGAAGAATTTAAAATGCCTCAGTTTTGCTATTTTTACAAGGGCCTTTATTTATTCAGAATGACGTTAAATGAACTTACGCATACCATTAAGAATAATACTAATGAGTGCAATGTATTCATACATAATACCACGTTTTAGCGGTCCTTAACATGACGTTTCTTGCATCAGGCCCGGACTAAAGAATTTTTGGCTCTAATATTTACTTTTTTTATTCTTTAATGATGAATCCGGTTTCGGTGGGTTTGTGCTTATATGTCGTGTATGTAACACAAGCAAATTGATTTTTTTATTTGATACACCCTGTATGTGCACAATATGAATGTATTAAGGTGATGCTAATAAATTGATATTATTATGTAAAATCAGTAAATAAAAATTACATAAAATAGGAAGATAACTAAAAATGATTATACTAAGGGCGGCTTTCATAATAAAAGTCACTGTAGCACTCTAACAAAAGCCTCTGTGTTATTTATGACAACTTTAAATTAAAGTAATTTTAAAGCTTTAAAGTGACATTATGAAAATCACCCTAAGACAACTACCTACATGTCTCGTCACCGAACAATACCAGATCGTTATCGCTACACCAGTCACTCATGTCATTCACTAATTTTGCGGTTGAACGTAAAGCGTTTTCAGTTGAAGATGACTTTAATATGCAACTAGCATCGTCAGGGTATTGTGGCAACGTACACATAAAAAACGTTCACCCTAAATCGTTAACATATGTATATGATGGGCCTAGTGTTGAACTCTGAGGAATGCCACAATCTAAATTTATGACAGAAGAGTGGTGATTCTTGGTTAAATTTGTATTTGTAATGCTTGTAATTGTTTACTTTTCATTTATATATAATACTTAACTTAATAACATATCCTTCATTCTGCTAATCTTGTGTACTACTATATCTTCAGAAAAGTGCGTGTACTATGAACAAATTTTCTGCAACCCAGACGAAGTTTTAAAGATTAAAGTTGTATATTTATTGAACAGACTGATACGTAGTTGACATTTTATGACTTCTCGCACGTAGACCTTCAATTACTTCAGAATGCGCATTTATAGAGTAATATCCACTCCACATCAAGATTTATTAGATCTGTAATTAAACACGAACCTTTGAAAACGCCTACTGCAATTCTCTGCTTCTCATTCAATTATATAATTTACTAAAAATAATGTTTACCTTAGATCGAGCAAGTAAAACTTATTTTATTGCGTACTTCTTTATACGGTAGCTAGATTTATTTTGCAAATTTATAGGATGCTTAATATTCAAAGTTTAAGGCATTCTTTTTAATTTTTTTTTTTCGAATATATATTGAAAATTTTATACCCTCGAAATCGGAACAAGATAAAAAATACCATGCAAAATCAATAAAGAAAAAATCTACTTTCATTCAAGAAATATTACGATGACGTCATTACATTAAAAACAAATAAAGTAATAAGGTGAAAATATTATAATATGACCTTATTTTAAATTTTAAATTTTTAAAATTCTTCTGCTTATAATATCACCAAAATTAAGAATGTATGGCACTCATAATATTTCCATAATTAATCTATTATTACTTTGCATGTCAATCATAAAAAAAGAAATCATCAAAAATCAAAAGGTCACATACCCTGTTTTAATTACTATTTTTATACTAAAATATAATATTGCAAACGTAGGCGTTCAGTAGTATTTACTATTAGCGAAGTTTTGAGCGGAACTGCTAATATACTATTTTATAAAGCAATTAATTAAACATTTTTTCTTTCTCAAATCTAATCCTTTCTTATAATCTTTACCATATAAATATTCACTTCAGAACCTATTAAAATATTGATAATTCCACTAGATACGGCTAATTAATACATTAATCCGTTGTATACGAAATCAAAGCGGCGAAGTTCTCACTAATAAGTGCGTTTTCCACGTTCTATTAATTTACGGATTCAGATTCCCGATAAGATATACCGACGGCGGCAAATCACGCCAAACGACGCACGATTACCGTAATTGATTCACGTTAACTATTCTGGGATAACAAAGTGGAAGGAACAGGACCATGGCGGAAAATCTAGGAAAATGTAGTCGTGTATCGGATAGTAATTAAGGAGGATGGAATGTAAAAGGAGCCCCTATAATTTATTAATCGTTTAATAAATTGCTTGTCGCTAGTATCTGCGACTGAAGAATTTTAATTAATTGAGGGTTTGAGGTATTTTTGAATTTCTGAAAGACGGTTAGGATAAATCTTGTTGAGTTTGTAATTATAGAGTATTAATTAGTAGATATGAAGTGGGAAATGGAATATTAAAAAACTATTCTTAATTGCTAGTAAGTAAATACACATACGACATATTATAAATGTACCTTATTTTAAAACTATTATATTCAAATAGAATATATATAAATGTTTAATTTAACTACTCAACATTAATTAGCATGTCTTTTCAGGCAGATTAGTGGTTTTACACCCCGTTCTGTTATAACACACGCACGTTACTGTGTTTTACTAAACTATCATTCGAAACGTGTATGTAAGATATTGATATAATCTTCGTGGAAGGGAGTGGATCAGGACTCTTACGATCTCACGGTAGTACGTATCAGTAAGGAAGTATCGCAAAAAGAATCATTATCGAGCAAATGAATTTGTAGTATATATTTATGGAATCAGTATTTGTATGTTTAACTATTTAACGGCGTTTGTGGATCACCATCAATATACTAAAGCCGTAATATGATACACAGTAGAGAAAGTTTGTAAGCAGTAAAACAACTACGCCGAGTTCATGGAGGTGCCCTCTACATAGTGTAATTTTTTTAACACTAAGAGTAGTAGTTAGTAGTTAGAGGATATTTAATATGCCTAGTGTAAGTATAGTATATCACTACTAGTGCGAATGTATACTGCTTCTTAGTGTTTATCTAATTTTTAGTGTAGATCGTAAGGCACTACTAGTGTGCATTAACAACATCAATAGTGATTGTTAACTCTAGAAAGAGCTAATTTTCTCTATTAAATGTTTTATCAATACTACTGTAACGGAAGGAAAGTAAATTAAGTTTCTTATTCACTAATAATAAAGCAACGACCGTGTTCGTTGAGATAAAACGTAATTACTCGACATAAAATTATTCTATACATATACAGTACTTAATATAGTATAAAAATAAACTGAAATATTGAAATTAAACAAATCAACGAAACACGAAAGTAGTTTTTTTGAACATGTTGAACATTCTTATCATCCTTGCTATCAGGTGTTCTTCTACTGACGATGTAGTAACTCAACACTGCGGCACTTTATTAATCAGAAAATGATAAGAATCTCGACCTATTTACTTCTCCCTTTCTGATGGTATTCTCCTATAATAGAATTTCTAATAAATATATTGTTATAATATATAGACAATCACTTACCTTTTATTTACTGTAACACGTGTGTAATACATAATCTAACTAGAATAGCGTATTGGCGGCTTGTGCCTACATATGTACGGTCTTGTCCACTGAAGGTCTGAACACTAAACCGTACAACTATTCTGGCCAATCAGAACGCATCGTAACTGATCATGTGTTATTACAGCGCGCGAAATACAATATGCACTCCAAAGAATTGAGTATTGTTACACTGATAGAGCATATACTTTACTCTGCCAGCGTTGAATTGCACTAAGTAGCCTGTTAGTGTAACTATTTCACACTAATTTTTTTTAGTGTAATTATGTACACTCCTTTTTTTTAGTGTTAAATCAAAGTGTATAAATACACTACAATTTTAACTCTATTTGATCAATCCTAACACTAAGAACATTAACACTGGCGCTATTTCTTACTGTGTAGTTTATTTCACAATATCGTGTACTGTTACAATCACTAACTATACTCATATAACTTACCACAATATTAAACTACAAAAAAGTAGTTCTTGTTACACGTTTTCCTTAGTAGAACATAAACACGACCTTAGTAGACTAACATACAATTTTACAGCAACTGTAAATATCACAAAATGGGTGTTTTTTATACAGGAATAGTATTCTCTGCCTAAACGTTACTCAAGAGTCCCTGCTGTATCCTTGCATAGCTCAAAATTGCTGAAAATCGACTTAATCATATTTAGAAATAAATAAAACCGTACTTATAGATACATAACTAGTAAGATATAAATAAGAGCGCATCAGAGGACATCTCTAGTCCATCTTGCCGTACGCAACCAGATAACACAGTCAACCTTCCTCTTTCGCTGTGTTTCTCGCTCTCGCCAAGTTAAAAGGGGGCATCGCGCCAGATCGAACTCGGTCCAGATTCCAGATAATATAACAGGTTGGCCAGCGCCAATTAGGAGATGTCCCCGGGTCACGCTGACCGGACTCGAGTCTCTCTTTCTTCCACTTCTTTTCGTGCCGTGTGACCACCCCGACGCACGGCACGTATACGAAAGAAAGTTCAATCCGAAACGGCAGATGATCGGTTCGACCCTCTTCGTTCCTCTCGCCATTACGATGCCGTACGGGGAATTGGCGGTTCTTCGCCGGCCGGCCGTCCGGTGACGGTATAATGACGGTGAGCATCCGGTACGCGCGTACTCATTAAGCCGATGTTGTACGTAGAGGTCACGATTCGAATTCGTATGTATGTACATATAGGAGAAAAACGCGTTTCGTATAGTGCGGAAAAAGCAGTGATTATAAAGAGCAATGGCCCTAAACTTAGACCTCAAGGACTCCTATTCCTCATATTGGCAATGTGTGACAAACATATTATTCATTACGAAAAGTCAGGTCCTAGTTTGGACCCCGGAGAATTTCTATTAGCTGTAATGTATCTCTCAAAAATTCTGGTACAAATTTCTTTGGAACATTTAAGGGAGTAAGAATGGTTTTACGGCAATTTTTCAGAACAGATATAATTAACAACTTTAATAACAATAAATATGTTATTTTATATTAAATGTGAAGGTCCATAATCTTCAACAATACGCAGTCTTCTGGGAATATCTCACAATAATAATAATAATAATAATAATAATAATAATAATAATATACAGGGTGAGTTTTTTATCTTGAGACAACGGAATATCTCTAAAACACTGCATCAAATCAAAAAAACATCTTAATAAGATTTGTTATAGTATAGGAGGCTCACTGAATGGTGCCGAACTCGATGGCGTAGAATCCGAATCTTTAATTATGCCAGTCGAATATCTATTATGCCAGTCCATGATCTTCACTATTACTAAAATATCTTAGGCCCGTTTTATATATACTTAATTTATATAAATTTGTATAAAATTTTATTTTGGAATTTATAAAGAAATTTACCTGCATGTCATACATAAAAAAAATTACATCTGAAAATTGGTACAAAATATTTGAATATGTCTGTTTGATAGTTAAAGTAAAAAATTTAGTATGAAAAAAGTTTTGAAAAGGACTAATATTACCGTAAAATGGCTGACCCAGAAGTATTACTGTTATGGCTATCATCTTTAAATGTAACTATGATAGCTAGTCCCGTAAAATATTATGTAAAAATTGGATAAGTATGTGACCTGAAGGAAGATGTATTCTAAATTTATTAAATTCGGGATTAAGGACTGACGGTCCATTGTCGAACGATTTGATGAATTTTGACAATTTCCTCATTGTCTAGGTGATCTTGACGGACGTGGATCTGATAGATTTAACTTCTTCAATTATAAAGGCGCAAATAGTCTAGTAGTACTTAGACCTTCAGATGGTGATTATAAGCTTATTTCAAGTGTTCTACTAAAAACTTAAGCTACATCGATATAGATGAAGTTGCAGAGGAAAGTGTTGAAATTTTGGGTTGAAATTTTGGTAAGATGCAACGACCAAGTGGCAATAGATCTGCTAATTTTGCAAGATAAGTTAGGGATGAAATATAATTCTAAAAATAAAATGCAATTTTTTGTATGTATCTATCTTTTTTTATAGATTATAAAACTGAGTACGTTCAACAACTTGTTATACAATCAATCAATTTTAACTTTATCTAGGGTAGTTTTGAATACTCAATCAACAATTCAACCTGCTGACATGACCACGACATTATTCAAAAATGGATGGTGATACAGCGATATACGATAGACAACAGAACTTCCTTATGCTTTGACTCAACTACAAACTACATCGTGTATTTTTGCGTTGTCTACGTCAACTTAGATTGTGCGATCTGTATAGTACGATAAACGCCGACCTATCCCACCGGACTTAACCAACAATTCATATACTGCGCACGCATATTTCGTTTGTAAAATTAATGAGAAAATAGAACAAGTTCTAAATATTTAGTACAATATTTCGTACGAAATTTACAAATAAATTTTTCTGTATGATATTCTTTGAAATATTTAATAGCAAATTTATATCAAAGTTTCATACTAAATTAAGTATAATGTAAAACCAGCCTTACACACCAATATTATCTCCATTCTTGTTTACTTGTAAATTAGGCTCTACGTGTCAATAGTGCGGTTATCTTTCGTTATTTCATATGTGAAAAAATATGTAACTTTAGCCCAATTTTTTTCTCAACACACGGTGGTCATATTGGCTTTTCTTTAGTTTCCATGGAAAGGTAATTCCTCGCAATATTTCATAATAAAAGAACAAAATGCCACTATTCTGAGAATTAATCCTTCCTAACATAAATCATTTCACCATCACGTTTCCATATACCTACTTGTCCTCCGTTCAAATTTCTGTACACATTACAAGTGCAGATACAACCTTCACCCGGCTTTCGTTTATGAAATATTGAAAGTAGTCCAATCGCCGTATTTACGGACCTTACCACTACATCTTCTGGGTCGCTTTACCGCACCGGCTGACCTACCACCGCTACCTCTCACACTTGTTCATTTTTTTTCTTTTTTGTTCTATACAGTACACATGTATAACGCGATAAATTGCCCCCGGAATCGTAATTACACGGTGGATTACTGTTGCGGCGTACGAAGTGAACGTTTCGCCTCGATTTGTCGACTCGCGTACTGCCAAAATGGCGGTAGATTGTCTGAAATTATCGTGTCATTAAGAAAATCGCCCCGTGGCAAAAATAGAGCGGGGCCGACAGGCGGCGATCGCATTAGAATAGATCGTTGTGAGCGAGTCGAACTTGTTTATCGCTATTACGAATCTGTCGCAAGAGTTATGGGTTCTAGATGCGATCTCTTGATTTCTGGTCGTTCGTTCTTTAAGGAGCGAGATTTCCGGTATTCAGAATTGAGAGTTCGAGTTGAAAGGTAGTTGCGGAGTTGTGGGCATTATCCTAATAAAATCAGCGTATTGATATTTGATCAATAAAATTAGGAAGAAAGTAACACTCACCTCTCTAAAAACAGTATAATTACATGCCTATTTAGTGTAGGAAAAATGGCCTTTTTCTATGCGTCCGCACGGCAAAATAGCTGTCTTCGTTATCGCAAGCCATTCTTTTTTATTTTCCTTAGCAACGCTAAACAACGCTTGTATTATGATCAGATTGTGACAGGTTGTAGTTTTTCGAATTAAATGATTTCTCCATCAGGAGGAAAAATATCACTTGAAACGGCAAAAATAAGTGCACAATTACTGCTAAAAAAATCTTGCGAAAGGTATGAAAATAAGTAAAGCCTATTTGCTTTAGTTTGCAAGTAGTGCTAGCAGAAAAAGAGTTAACACAGCTTAACTCTTGTTTATTTGTCCGAAAAAAGGTAACTCCATGAAAGCTTCAACCTTATATAGTCGTTTTTCAATGATAAAAGGTTGTCTGGCAATGAAGTAAAATGTAGATTTTAGTAATTTGCCAAAAACTACCGCATTTTTCCAACGACAATGTGTTAGGTACACACCAAAAAAGTCGAAAGTGTTAACTGCGTGCCAAATCGCCAAATTCATACTTGAAGCGTGGAGCACCAGATGAAAAATGGTTATTAACTAAAGTAATTTTAAAATTTGTTGTTTTTTTTTGTGCATGCCGAAAAGATAATTTAATTAGTTTAACTTTGGAAAACAATGGCCGTTTTTTTGGTGGTATTTCTTCGAGATCGCAAAAATCATAAATCAAGAAGTTTCACATTTACAAAGGAAGGATGTCATTTTGATCCGTGCAATTTTATCCTAAACATATTAATCTAAGACCTACAAATATGAAGACTAGTAGATTATTTATTGCGTATCACAATGATAGATGCTAAAAATCTGAACCTAAAACTAGCATTTATGTTAGTCGAAAGCGGAGGTGATTTGCTTTCGCTATAAAGGTATGGAAGTTGGCGCTTTTCGGCGGTAGCCGAAGGCTATATCGAAGAATCGGTAAACAGAAAAATTGAAATTTTACATAAATTGTTCAGTCATTCGAAAGTAGAAAACACAACATTAGCACCAGAAAACATTGTAGTTGGAGGAGACCAAGAAATAAATGCTACTGTAGTACCTTCAACTTCAACAACTACAATACTACAAAGTGAAATAGCGACTAAACGATTACGTACTTACAATAATACGAATTATAACATAAATATATCATTTAGTAAAAATTAATGTATAGATATTTATTGGTTCATGTCTAAAAATAAAGGTTTCTAAAAATGTGTAGGTGTATTTTTTTCCTAATATTTTGTTTTTATGTAAATGCTTTTCCAGTGCTTGCATGACTTCCCTTGAAATTGTCATATGGACATGTGAAAAGTCTATTTTTTGGATTCCTAATGAAATATACTATTATAGATGGGTAAATGTTAGAAAAGTTTGCCGAAATAATTTGACTTAAAATAATAACATTTCATTTAAATCTGGTTTAATATTTACCGATCTTATTCTTTAATAATTTTGAATATATTTTTAATTGGTAGTTTGTATTATTCTCTATGATACATGCAAATTTTAAAAGTTTTATTTTGAATTCTATATGCTTTGATGTAGCATTGAAATATAAATAAGGAAATAGATTTATAATTGTGGGGACAGCAGTACAATTTGGCATTAAAAAGATAATCAAAAATTACAAAAATGATTGAAATGGTTTAAGTGTGAACCCAAACCAACTCTTCTCCGCAATTCATTAAAAACAGTATGCGATATTTGCGGTGAGTTGTTAATAATATCTTTTCTGTTATGTTATTTCTAAGTTCTTCCAGCTTATATATTCTGGCGTTGAATAAATGGCATTTTTGATGTATGGCTACACGAAAATATCGCATATGTTTAAAATCGCAAAATCTAATTGGATATGGGATTTCAGTGTCCCTGCTTATTATTCTGTCATCAAAATATTCTCTGAGATGTTGAAGTGCTTCTCTGCTCCTATGTGCTGTTGCAGTATCTTGTTGGAAATATCCATTTTGTAATTCCTCATTATCCAGTTAATTTATGAACGGACTGAGTATTCGATTGTAAAATAATACTGCAGTAAGTGTCTTCAAAAAAAAAAAAAGAGATTGAGGTACTAATCAACCCAACTTACTGTTTATATACAACGCAATGTGTAAAAAGGGGGAACACAAAAGAACAATATAATTACATAATTTTTATTAAAACTAATATTTATTATGTGGTTTATAAGAAAAATATTTGTCAAGTTTTGTATCACATGCCTTATGTTTACAGTTTAAATAGTTTAAAAGTAATAATTGATATCTTAGGTATATGTTCATAGAAGGATTAAAATAAACAAAAAAATTATATCATTGTAATTTCAAGCATCATCACACCAATTCTTCTTCTAAAGACTCCACGACCTTGTCCAGTTCTCACTACTATAAAAAGAAAAAAAAAATAAGAAAAGAGACGCCACGAATTTCCACTCGAACGTTAACGCTAACAAATCGCCTGCCATCAAACTAAATCCTTATTAAAATCTCATTCAATTCATCAATCGAAAGAGGCGATGCGCGTCTCCATCAGTTGGGAACGCGTTACCCGTTACTTTTAATTAACAGATGAACGCTTCCTTATCACGCGCCTCTCTCTATATAGAAGAAGGCCCTGGATTTTTTGAGTGCGACCGACGCAGGAAATCGCCTTCAATTTGTTGGCCGAAAGGGCCGCGGGCGCCGGACGCAACCGCGCGCTACCTAACTGTAAAACTTTTCGTCGTAAAAGTATGCTTTATACTGCCGTACACTACAGTAGATACCTAAATTTTTTAACATCATTTCGTTGAATGTATTGAATAAATTCTTGAAGAATACGCTGAAATATCTAAATGCGAGTAACGAGCAACAATGTAAACAAAACTTTAAAGTAGGAAATGTTTCTTTTTAGGTTATTATTATTTTCCTTGATTTTTATTTCTGCGGGGGCAGATAAGTTAGGGCAATTAATAAAAAAAATCTTGATTTTGTTTAAAAGAATGCCCGTAAATTATTTCAATATATATTTTACTTTCTTCTCTTTTCTATTAAAAATAACGTGGTTTTTTTTCCCGAAAACGTATTTGAAACTTAATTCTTCTTAGTCATTATTAATATAATAAATCATTATTTGATCCTCATAATTTAACACAAACTTAAAATGTCTATTGCGCTCTTGCCTGAAGTAAGTCCTGCAACTTGCTCTCTTTGGTAGATGACAAAGAGCTCTTATGGCACTCTTTTGAAGAATAAATACTCTTTCTGCAGATGCTGACGTGGCCCAGAACAGGATTCTATATGTAAATAGACGTGGCAGGCAATTTTTGCTACTTCGTGAGTTGTTATTGCTTTTATTCTTCGTATTGTGTATATCGCTGTTGTGAGAGTCTTTGTAAGTAGGAGAAGTCAATTAATAAACAAATATAAAAGTACAAAATAAGCAGCTATAAGTATAATGAATACTAATGATGTTAATATGTCAAATTGCTATCGAAAATATTCCTCCACAGTGTAGTATGTGTGTGCCAGTCGATATTTCTTAAGTTCGCTTTTAAATTGAGTTTTTGAAAGGAGCGATTTTATATATTCTGACATTTGGTTGTATATAATAGTGACTTGATAAGTGGGGCTAGATTCATAAAATTTGGTTTTATGAGCTGAAATACTTAAATTATGGCAGCCCCGTGTCGTCATACCGTTAAATATATCACGATTTTTAACAAATTCGGTCTCATTATCTTTATAAAACATTAAGACTTCATAAATAAATAGACCAGCCAATGGCAAAATACCGAGGGCACCAAACAAAGAACGACACGAATCTCTGGGCGCAACTCCCATTATAACTCTAATTATCTCTTTTTTTGCGTCACAAAGAACCTCCTCGCAGATGCAGTGGAACCTCAGAAAACAATACCGTAACGAAGCCTAGATTCGACGTATGCATAATAGAATAATTTCAAAGAGTGTAGACTAACACTACTTCGCAGTGATCTAACAGCATATGCTGCTGAGCAAAGTTTGTGGTGAAGAGAGTCACAATGTTCAAACTTAAGACGTCGATTTACACACAATCCCAGGAAGTTAACACATTCGCTTTCAGGTATACTTCTACCGTCAACGCGCACATAGATGCTTGAAGAGCCGCTACGAGCCACAGGAACACTTTGTCTTACACAGTGTTTCAAAATGAATTACATCTCAGTAGGTACTGAGTAACTAGTACTTGCATATTATAATAACCCGCTTACCTTTTATGACAAGTAATTATATTTCTAATGTCATTTTGACATCTGTCATTTTGCGAGTAGGAATACAATTTTTTCCTATTAATACTATTAAATAACGTACACATTGCAAGAAAATATTTTTATTGCTGAAGCATATTTCCGAAGTGCACAAATTTCTTAATGGCGAATGGCGAATGGCAATATTCTTATGCTGACTGTAAGCGACAGTTTTGCTTGCAATTTTCTAATAGAGTTGTGAATAATCCCGCTTTATAACATCATATTCGCCTAGTAGTGGAGAATTTTCAGATTACAGGATCTTTTTAAAAGGCAAAAAGTTCTGGTAAACCACATACACAGCAAAATATTGTTCACCACATTCAGAAAACCTTGTTGGCGAAAACCCACATTTATCAGTTCGTCGTTTATCACTTCAAACGAATGTATCTTCTAGTACCGTTCATAAAATTTTGAAGCGTCGTTTGCATATGTATCCATACAAAGTTGTAGTATCAGTTGTTCATCAGATTTCCTTTGCATCCTATTAAAGTTCGAATATGGTTGGCTGTATCTCGTCGTAGAATAGTAGGGTTAATATTTGTTCACTATAACATTTAATAGCCAACGGTGCTGAGAACAGTTATTAATATACCATTTTTAAATCAATTGCAACAGAAGGATGGGGGCTACTGCACATACAACTCGTAAAAATTTAGCGCTATTAGAAGAATACTTCTCTAATCGAGTTATAAACAGAGGTGTTTTGTGTGTTTTCAAGGAAATTTCATTATCCAATGTCAGTCCTAAATATCTAATGGAGCTTGTATTTACTGTTCCAATTTCGGCGGAGAACATCAGATGCTGGTTTTTTTTCTTATTCTCTGTGGAATCTTCGGTTTGAAAGGTGATAAATAATAATATATTTTGTATGGATGCTATCTTAATTACCGTAAGAAATAATAAACGGTGAACAATTCATATAACAGACATAAAAACACTGTCACGTCAATACTTATTTACTCAACTATACCCAACAACCAAACAACCAAAGCACACTCTTTAGTTTTCTTGATAGCGGCTCATCATCTATGGATAATATTAACTATAAATAACATTTTTTCATCCTTCAGTTTTAGATCGTTTGCCATTTGAAACCATTCCTTTGCCTCTTATATTATCGTTGCTATTTTGGACGTAACTTCTTCAGATGTTTTGCTAGTTACCAGGAACGAAGTATCATCAGCATACAATGATGTTTGTGCGTGCGATAAGTGACAAGGTAAATCGTTAATATATACTATAAATAATATTGGCCCCAATATAGATCCTTGTAGTACACCTTGCGGCACCTTTTACCGCACTAGGGCGGTAAAATGCATTAACTGACAGATAATCCTGTGTTTACAGTTAACAATGGAAAAAACCGGTTTTGAAAGCAATTTCAAAAACCGATTGTAAAAACCGGTTACGGCTTTGGTTTGAGAAGGCGATTAATCACCACAAAACCAGTTTCAATTCGCAATGCTACTCTATATAATGCATCTGTACAGAAACATCCGCGCGTACCACTAGATTTTCTCCTATTGTTTTGCGTCCGTTCTGGTCATCGGGCACCTTTTCAAATCTATATAGTAAATATAAATATAGAGAGTGGGGCCATCGGACCACGACGCGATTTCATAAACAGGAAACCGTAAGAATTTTAATTGGAATATCGCCGGACAGCGCGGATCCGAGATCTCTCCGCGACTCATATTCCTTTTTCTGCGCTGGCCGCCGCAAATAACTAGACTGCTGCATTGGTCCGGCCGGCATTCGAGCCGGCTGCCGTACGCTCGCGGTCTCGCTTCAATAAATTCGCGCTTTTTACGCGGCGCGAAATTACAGTAGGCCGTTAAATATTGGCTTTATTAATGCGTCGTAAGCCTCCTGCTGTTGCTTAATCTACAGCTGAAATTGTTATCTTACTTATATAGCTGTATGTTCATGTGGACGTTCAAGATGCATATAGATAGGTGCATACACATATAAGAACGTACGATATTACGGTCGAAATTATACTACTTAAGTGGAGATTGGATTTCCATATCTATCTGTATACGTATACAACTGCGGAAATATATTGCCGCAGGAAACGGTCATGTTCTAAGCAAGCGATTGTACTTATAAAATCTATTTTTGAATCTTTATCACTTTAAGAGAGGTGTTATACTACCGAACATAGTGGAATGGTCATAGATATTATATACTATCGGCCATTGAAGTTAGGACAACCAGTAAATTATTGCTAACTAAATAAAAACGCATTCGTAGAAACGAAAATATAAACAAATAACAAGAAGAAATAAAAAAAATAAAACAAAACATTCTCATTAAAATATTATATTAAATTAAAAATTAAATATTAAATTTTTACAATAATGTTAAAAGTATTAAATATTAAAAATCATTTTTTTGATTCACTATTGCATTAACATTTTTTTTCTTTGTGGTTTGTTACTTGTTTTTTTACTTCGCTTACCTCGAATTAGTTCTCCGCTAATCTTTTCGACAAGCTTTTGTAACTCTATTTTCTTCTATGTCCGTCCTCTACCTTCTTTTACTTTCAGAGATGCTCCTACGTCTTGTAATTCCTCAACGTAAACATTATCGTTTAATTTTTGGCTTTTAAATTTTGTTTTCTTTCGCCTGTTTGTGCGGCCTAGCTAGAATTTAGATCTTTTAGTCTCATTTACTTACAGATAATTTCTTATACTTAATACGGTCTTAGATTTTCGTTTAATTTATTTCAATTTTAGTAACTTCCTTCAATTCCCATGTTTGACAGTTGACGTTTCATTTCTAGGTGGATTAAGGTATGTTTGTTCTGCACATGCCGGTATTATCGATGCCGACGCATTGATCGATCTGTTCGTTTTGCCCAATTGCGTCTATTTAGATCATTTTATTTTGTGTATACATCTTTTCGACGTTAGAGGGCAGCTCTATGTCTGTTTTCTTATTTTATTTATCTGTCTTCTGATTGGTGGTATGACGTATTTCCTTCCTTCCGGCTTGCTGGCCATTCTGGGTTGTTGTTCAGACGTGTTCTTACGAGTACATCTTCCTATTTTGGAAATTTTGAATATTTTCACACATCTGCGGATTTTATTGGAAGATTGCTTGAAATAATCATTGGCCGTACCTTCGCTTGTGTTTGGTATGGAATTTTTGTGAATATCACGACTGATGGGTCCGATATATGAGGATATAGTTTGAGAACACACGCGTCTGCACCGCCATATCTGTTTCTTTCTTCTCTTCGTGGTAAAACCTCGTTATTTAAAGAAGTTTTTTTCAATACCCCTTATTTCTTTGAATTTTGGTATCTTCGTTTTGTGTGAGATTTTGAACAACCACGTGCGGCTGAGGACTTCTGCGACCTTTTTAAGTCCCTTCGGAGAATCCTACCTACCTCCTTTAGAAAGTCAGTAGACCATCTGCTTCGGGCATTACTCTGTCAGCCCAGAGGCTACGATCTGTTAGGATCGGAGAGGATCTCCATAGCCGAAACAGCAGATTGAGAACAAAAGCTAAGTTGTACACTTTCTTTTTATTTGTAAATTTTGTCCGCGTTTAAAATTTTCATTAGTAAATTATCAACCCCGATCCCTTAGTTTTTTTTTATGTTTTATTCAACGTTACTGTAAATTTTTATGTTATATCGAGGATCGGAGGGGTCACTAGTTCAGAAAAATAATTAACTGTAATATTCAGATATCTTTTCATTTTTTTAACGAGTTCAAAATATATTTAAAACATCAACCGATTAAATATCGGGCTGTAATATACAAGGTGGTTCATTCACCACTAGTATAATCGACTCAAATATTTAGTTCTATTTTAATAGTTTATTTTTGTACTGTAAAACTTATCTTAAATTTAAAATTAACTTAAGCTAAGAATTTTCGTTATACAACGTGTGTGAACTGATTGCGTTGGCCAAAGCGTTCGGTGTTCGAATCCTACCGCAGGATTTTCTGTTATAGTTTTACAATATTTCATTCTTATTTCTATTGTCTATTAACATTTACTGATACAGAGTATCATAGTTATTTTCTTGAATTTTATGTCATATTTCATTCTTATTTTATTGTCTTTAATAACGTTTACTGATACAGAGTATCATATTTATTTTCTTGAATTTAATGTCAATAACACCAACTTTTTTTTTATTAACAATTTTATTAATAAAAGTTTAACTGTTTTATCTGTGAATTCATTCTTTTTTTGTGTATGAGTTTATTTGCAAACCGTTTTACCCCTCGACTTTTACTTAAAATCTTGAATTCCTGCTTATCAGGGGGCATGACAGGGTAAGTAATTCCTAAGCAGGTGGTGCCGAAATTTATTTTCCATCTTGGGTTTGTATTTCGATCAACCCACTCCCTCGCCGACGAGCCGGCTGGCACCCTGCACGATTGCCGAATATCCACCCACTTCTTCGAAGGTTTGTAAAACGGAAGTGCATTACCTTTTGTCTTTTTATTTTGAGTTCTTGTCTCGCGATTTGTTACAGTACTCGACCGTCACTTTCGGTGCCGAAAATTTAGGTAACAGGTTCTTAACAATACTTGTTAAATTTTTATTAATTATAACAAATTTTTTATTACTAAGTATAGCTACTGCCTCCTTTACATCTTGATTCTGCAGTATCCAAGCCTATTTATAAATTATAATTACGCCATGCAATATAGAGTATACCTGATGTTTTTTTTTTTATTTTTCGATTTCGCGCGAATTTTGTTCAGCAAACTCAATAATTATAACCCTGCCGCGATATTCTCCGATACAATTATATATACTCTCCTTCTGCAATCTCCCTATATATAGGATTAGTAATTATATACTCAGTCCGGAGCGAGAATTGCTTTTCACCGCTGCAAAAAACTTAATAACATGTCCGGGGTTGCCACTATTCGCTACCGCAAACGGGCACTTGAAAAATGGAGCAAAATAGAGCGCTCATAACGAGTATCATTCACCTATCTGGTCCGCGCGCATAAAATACGACATGCATCTGTATGCGGTAGTTATCTGAAAGCACTAATGCCGCGTATGCATGTATATGTATACATACATACTTTCCTATATCAGAAGAAACTAGTCCGCAATTGGAAAAAATGAGCGAGAAGTGACCGGCCAACTGTGGCAGTTACCTATACGTATGTACCTACATACTGTAAGTTCTCTCTTATTATGTACATAAATAAGTACATATACGCTACGTACATATGTATAGTACATAGTTGAACTACGCGTTCGTATAAGTAAACCTATCTTATGACGGATGCGGTCACAGAAGCAGCGTGAGGTCGTTACGTAGAGGAATCGTTTCTTGGGCAGCGTTCGGGTCACAGGAAGACGGATATTAACTGCTAGAAATACGTAGTTGGCTGACCGACGCGAGAAGTGTAGTTTTTGTCGCTGTCTATATACAGTGTTTTTCCCGAGATAGGAGACAAACTTACACCATGGATTCTGAATAAAAAGCTTCATAGAGTCATAAATGTTCCAATATATTTGAATGTATAAGGTTGTTTATGTGTTGTAATGATGCACAGTAATTATCAAAATTCCACAGACCACTAAACAAAACTTACCACACATTTTTATAGGAACTTTGCATCTTAAAAATGAATAACGAACCGCCACAGCAATATTCAGATTACGTTCGAAAAAATAGGATTTTTTTTTTATTGTTAGTAAATTTTCTTCGTCGAAATGGTTCAGCATGTTTCGAAATTGAATTTTTTTTTTGACACATGTCACGTGGCCAACAGTATGGTGGCAAATTTAAAAAGTATTCCATGGAGCTGCAAAAAGCAAAGTTAATTGACATTCAAAAAACTACTCCAAAAAGGATTCCATTTTCGGACCATATATATGTAAATTTTTTTAAACATTGAAAATCGCAATCGCTATATATAGTGTGCTTCCCGAGGTAGACAACAAACTTGCATCACAGATTCTGAACAAAAGCCTTCGTACAGTGAATTTTCATATTTTTGTTTCACTATGTTAAAAATTAAATGCGAATGAAGGGGGCATTTTAGATAAGCAACCAATCTAAGAAAGTCATATAGTTATGATGGACATTTTTTTCTAATACCTTATATTTCAGTTTTTATTTCATTGTGCACTTAAATCTTTTTTTGCCGACGAATATCCTTAAACCATATTTATAAACACCAAACCGTGCATTTTATTGGCGAAACTGAGACATTATAAGCATTAGTGTTCGAATAATTTTCTCCAGGTTTGAAATCGCTGTCAAAACTTGACGTATTGTGAAATAAAATGAATGAAAGTGACATTGGTACCTATGTTATTGTATTTGTAGTTTATTGTGCAAAAATACAGCGAATAAATACGAATAATATTCACATGGATTCATTCAAATAACAATAATTGTTGAGAATTAGATGAAGCAAATGTCAACGTATTGCTATAGTCTGGCACCCCGGGTTTCGGAAATTTAAATCTGTATTTTTATTTATTCCAAATCAGCCTTGTCAAAACAATGATAGAGTTTCCACAAATTTTGTTAAGAATTTTGATTTAATTGTTTGTATCATTTTATTTGGCCAGTTGTGTATTGTAAATTTCATTTATTTGTACATTTTGCGTACTCCTGTATATAGTTTATATGCTAGTTTTTCCTTTACGTTGCGCTGTGCGTTCATCGCACGAAATTGTAAATTTCATATATATGCGAGTGTTTTACCTTAGAGGCCCACGGAGTTGTTAGATAGACGAGCCCGTGTATAGTCGTGTTTTGTTGTCTTGGTTACCGTTTGTGGTAATCCTTTTTCAGTTTAAGATGTAGTTCGTTGTTTGTATTTAAAATCGTCTATCTTGTAATTCTTTTGTTAAATTGTATTAGATAGGTGTGCACATACATGTAAGGCTTTTTAATAATATTCGTTTTAGAAGTAAGCGCGTTTAGAGTTTAAATTTTCCGTTTTTTTTTGTAGTCATAATTAATTTTATTTTATCACCTCGGGGTAGGTGAAGTAAAGCTGTGAGCTTGGTTTATATTTCATTTTTGATTTTGCTTGTTTCTTTACGTTATTTGAATTAAATTTGTAGTTTGCTTTGATTTTTGAGACCACGTGGATTTTTTGTGGTATAGAAAGTCCTTCTAGAACGAATTCACCATTTTGTTTGCTAAAGGATTTGCATTGTCCTTTCTTAATTGTAGAGTCATATGCAGGTTTGTTTTATGCCAGAATCTTATATTCAAGGTTTTTATTTACCCTGTAAATTGTATCAAATGTTTTTTTCCTTTTTTTTTTAAATAAATTTAATGATTGTAAATATCATTTTAAAAATCACTGTTTCTTTTATTTTTGAATCTGCCATTTCAATTTTTGGGGATTTTAAATTTCTATTTTGCAAAAGCCTACTATTAATTTTTAAAAAATTTACTCTGAGATTTAAAAATATCTGGCGGCCTTTTAAATTCATTTTTGCTGAGCTAGCTAAATTAATTTTGTCATTTTTAATTTCTCTTTACTTATATGCTTGGACCATCAGTTCACAGCAGTATGTCAAAGATATAATAGATAAAAATATTCTGGAAGAAGATCGGTTTACATCCATGGTAACCCAGTTTTTCTGGAATGGATATACTTTAATAAACAATAATAAATAATAATTACAAATGTTTTATATATTGAAAAATCAACAATGGACCAAATATCAAATGTTCTTTTCCATTTTTGTTGTTTTTTTTTCGCAATATTGGCTGCTTGCGTTTATAATATTAATAACTTACAAGGTTTTTTTTTTTTATACATAAATTATAGCCAATATATTTCTATTTTACATTTATTAGATATATTTAACTGTCCAAAATAACTTTTGCTTGATAAAAGTACGTTTCCTGAAATAATTTTTAAAATCTTTAGCACGTATTATCTAAAATATGTTTCTTAATTTGTGTGCGACAATACTGCGTACCGAGCAAAGCGTAATTCAGAATTGTTTGCAAATAATTTTTAATTACTATTTCAGTGTGCTGTACCTTCGATTGCATTAATAATCAAAGATTTGTAGAGCTTAGGTTCGCATTTAATTTGCTAAAGATGGTACCTATGTATATATTTATATTGACATAGATGCATTTTATTGCAAATATACGTTCTATTTATCTATCGATCTACCTATTTCTATGATCTTAACATAGATTTGAGAACAGAATCAAATTAAATATTGAGTACCTACTCACCAAAAGATTGAAAACTTTCAGTGGCCATCGTAGAAGTATCTGGAAAAAAAAATAATTCAATAATAGATTGTTATGTGGTGAAAATGAGAGAATTTTAAGTTGGTTCTTGTACACGGTGTTAATTAAGAAGCTTTACAGACGTTGACAGGTAATGGAAAAAGTTAGGGATCTACGCGTATAACTAAATCACGTAGTGCATAATGTCTATAGAGCGCTCCAGAACTAAACGCGCGAAATACAAACACCCTTACGAATGAAGACAGTTCAGTTCTGTTGGAGAAGTTTACAGAGAGTTTCCTCCGCGCTGCCACACTTTCTACACAAGGGAGAGTTCACTAATAGCCCCATGCGATACATGTGCTTATTTAGTGTATTCCTGTGAGTAATCTCAATCTGTCACTGCTCATAAAGACTATCTTAAGGCATCTTTCCTCATTCGGTTGAAGCTCTAGAGATTTACAGTGTCTAGCGCCGCTGAATCAATTCCGTAAGGAGCAAGTTGAGACCTGACAAACGTTTTGATGCTGCCCATAATGAGCTACCACAGACGTCGGTTCTGGACTCACAAACAAGGCAGCTCGCTGGCACCCCTTCTAACATGTCAGCTATTTCTCAGCCTCTGATCCCAGAGTGAGCTAGGACCCACCTCAATGTAACATTTAGATGTTCCGCCAACTGTTTAAGTTTTCTGTGGTACCCCAATACCACCTAAGAGTCAAATCTGACAGCCCATCACTGGACTATACTTCTTTGATGAGATACAGGATGGAGAGGCCGTGGAAGCTATTATGCCATTTGACGGACATAAAACGACCACGAAGGAAATAAAAACATCATTTTCATGGAGGATGATTTACCGACCAGTTAAAGAATTTTTAAGTGCTGTTTTTTTTTAAGAAGTATTACAAGCCAGACATTTTGTGAATTCATGGCATCCAAGCTCGCCTGATTGTACCAGCGGAATACTCGTGCATCAGGGTTATTTTAAAAAGTTGGTGTTTAGAACACGAATAGAAACAATGGAAGAATTAAAGGACTCAATATGTTAGAGATCAAATTGCTACAATTCAACCTGAACTTCTGAATAATGTTGGGTATAATTTCGAGGAATGGTTGGTAATGGATGATATATCCACTATTTGTTTTAATCACTGTTGGACGTAAAAAAAAAACCCATTATTCAAACAATTAAATTTAAACTTAATTTATTAGAAATACATAATAAGCTGAAATATGTCCTTATTTTCTGGTAACTACACAAGAAACTAACTATTTTATGTAAACGACACTTACAACAATTCATCTTTATGCGCAGATTCGCCTTCAACACTCTAAATTAAATCCAATATATACTTATATGTGGATGTTTCTAGTTCTTATTACGTCACATCAGAATCGTGAAACTTCCAACCATCAGCGCCACCTATATTTTCCACTTTCTCTCGAACTTCGAACGCTATAATAATACATTCCGGCGCGAAATCGAAAGTCCACTCGCCGAAGAATATGTATCCGGATTATGCACCGTGAGAGAAACACTTGCGCGAATCACGACGATCTCGAACTAAACCGTCCGTTCGTCGAACAACAAAGTCGCCGAAGATGCATCGTTTAATCGAAACGACGCGTCGTGAATGCTTGTCGATGTTGTCGCGTTCGGAGCGGTTTGGGAGAACGCCGTATACAATACAGGCGTAGGAACGAGGCAGGCTAGAGGTTAGAGTCAGGGCCGGGTCTCCGGACCTATGACCCTACCCCGACGATCCGTAGAAATTGTACACTTTACAGTGCTTCGATAAGTGTTGAGACGCCCGCGAGTAATCTTGAGAACTCTGGGAATGAATACATACATGCGATTTATGAAGTAGAACATAGATAGCTATACTATAAATATGTTATTTCCCATATACTATTGAGCCCTAGTGAACATTCTCTAGGTGTGTTACAAAGCTTATTAAAAACGCGCGTTTATTTAAATGTATATAAAGAATGCTGCAGTGAAGAATTTTAATCATCACACAGGGAGTCTGTTTTCCCAACTACATGAGAACTGCATTCAACATAGACTCCCGGTTGATGATATTCGCCATCATCATATACAGTATCGTGAAAAGTCGTTTTCTCTATACTTTCAAGCCTACTAACCATGTGCTAATGGCCGTTTGCACCGACACGTTGAGTTTGGTTTAATTTTATGTGACGCTGAGAATATGACGTTCACTATATGCACGAGACATGAACTATCACCTTCAAAGTAACGCTTACCCCTTAAAATTAAACCAGGTTTAACATGGCGATGCAAATGGGCCTAAGACAAATGACATTAGACAATTAGACGCTACCGACAATAGACACACGGTAAATATTAGGCATTCGTCGGTAAAATTGGCCTTCTTGCTTATCCACGACCCACACATGATGTCTCATTTGCCATCTATTGGCGTGTTATCGAAGTAACAATTGGTATAGTTGCTGCCATTAAACATAACCACCCATGAAGTAGAAGATATTCGGGAGAGGTCGAAAGTGAAAGGGTTTAACTGCAAAATTCAGTATTTCCATTTTTTTTTCTCCCAACGAGAGTTTATTGCATTTACATTGGAATATAATGCATAAGACAAAGAAATGTGCATATTTTTCCATCATGTTAACAATAGAAATTAGAATGTTACCACATTTTAGATTAAGTAAGAATATTTAAGTAACCGCATTGTGCCACGTTTTTAAAAGTACATACATACATCATAGTTTTTCAGTTTTCTATATTCGTTATTTTCATAATATGTATACACAGTGTTTCAAAATGAATTACATCTCAATTAATGACAATAATATATTTCAGCTCATTTTGAACATTTAGAGTTGTGATAATACGCTTTAAGCTTGTTCTGATAGCAAAATTTGCGCAACATTTGCAGCTCTGTTCACATTTGTGCACAAAATTAATGCAATTGTTTGCTGCAAGTGGATCGCGCGACTTATGGAATTTCTGTGGCCTACTTGCTGCAAATATTGCGTAGTTATTACATTGGCACATGTTTCTTGCATCAGTTTGATTTGAAACTTCTAACAGTTAAGTTGATATGTCCGTGAAAGGAATCGCTGCTGCGGCAGTAGTACTTCTGTTAAAAAGGAAAAGGAATAAAACAAGTAAAAATAAGAAAAGGAAATATGGGTAAGAGAATGGATACTTCAAAGAAACGAATTGTGGTTTCATAATAAACTTCTACAAGAACTAAGAATGAAAGATGCACGCAGTTTTGTAAATTTCATGAGAATAATAGCAGAAGATGTCCGCGAAAGAGATTCAGGATTATCTTGGAATACTGAAGGACATGTTTACTGACATTATTACCTTATTTACTTTACAACCACCAACTTACCAGATTGTTTATAGTTGGCGAGCATCCATGTTTTGTAGAAATAAATTTTAATGATCAAAAAATTCCCATTTACTTTCATAATTATCACTAGTTCCCTGTCTACGTCGAACTTCCTATGGGAATTGTGTGCGTAGATTTTGTATTTTTTTTTGTATTTCATTTTCACAAATATTTAGCCCTTTTGATATCGTTTCAATAATGCTTTGTTTCCTATTGCGATTTTTGTAATCCACATTTGAAACCTCCAATAAATCGGGATTAGATTCATAAATTGCTATTAATTTTTGGGCCAACTCTTTTGTCCACGCAAATTTGGCCATCTCGTACAAACTCTCTTGCGACTGACACGTGCAATTGACCGTCGCAAGCATGCAAACAGTACGAGCAATCAAAAGTTATCTATTCACATCTACGCAAGATATATTAACAACATCTTTTTGCTGCAATATGTTTTTTGAGTAGTTCACACTTGCAAAAATGGTTTGCTGCAATCAATTTGCAGCAAAATGTTTGCTAGCCAAAACAAAGCTTTACAACATCATATTCGCCCTAGTATTGGAGAAGTTTTTGAACACACGGATCTGTTTAAAAAGGCAAGAAGTTCTGGTAGATCAAGTACACAGCAAAATATTTGTTAACCACGTAGAAAGAAAACTTGTTGAGAAACGACACATCCAGTTGTCATTTATCATTTAAACGAATGTATCTCTAGTACTATTCATAGAATTTTTGTTTTAACGTCTGGGTGAGCTTTTAAATAGAATCGATTCTAACGTGCTTTAAGTTGTTTTGATATGTCATGTTCAAAGTAGCAGAGTTAGGATATTAAAACATAAAAGAACAACAACAGTAATTTCTAATATGAATTAATACCACTTACTAGTAATCACTATAATAGTACCTAATACCTTAAGATATATATATTGAGAATGTAGACAATACACATACATTTTCCTCATTTCAATCGGTATATAAATTACGATTTGTTATTAATTTATGCTTCGAATTCACTATAATAGCTTCCACCAACTTGTCATAAAAACTTTTTTGGAATTGTATTTCCTTGCGCGTGTAATGATATATTACGTAACGTTGATACATGAATGGATTTCGTTAAGAAGTGATTTGAATGAATTTCAGATTAGCTCTAGTTCCCACAGCGTATAAATGTCAGATTTGGAATCTTAAAAATCCAATGAAAAATGGGTTTTATTATAGTATTATCGTGTTTTTACTAACAATATCAGAAGTTATATTAGATGATTTTTATGCATATACTACGGTCAAAATAATCAATGGTGAACGTCTAGAGTCTATAAATCATCGTTTCGTCATACTAAAATGATTATATAATAAAATATACATATGTAGGTTGTTGTTTTATTGTACTTAAATATTTGCTGTATGTGTACATATACAGGGTCTCTCACGGTAGCCGTTCGTTAAGGTTTGGGTGGTTGATATATATACAAGGGAACAAAGATATACATAAATGCTATATTATTTGAAATTATAAATCAGAAAACATTTTATTGTAGAAACGGTTCATGTTTTTTTGTGACCTATATTAATAATCGATGAGTTTTACCGTAAAAAAAAAATGTACAAATGAACTAACAAACATAAAGAAAGGGTTTTCTAAAAATACTTATAGTTTAGGCTTGTATTAAAATAATTGACAAGCGTAGCGGCGGTAAAAAAAGCCTACTAGAAAGAACGAATATACGAAGATCGCGGCGGCTAATGAATAATTAGGATAAAAAATAAACAGAATTCTCTAATAACTACATAGATAGGTATATTGTTTTTGTCAAGCCTAGGTAGAGACAATTTTATTCCAAGTAATAATAGTTATTTAGTGTGGGGTTGTTACCACACAATGTAATTTCGCTAATTATTTTTCCAAGTTTTTATATCGATTTTGGTTAAGTTACAAATGTCTTTCACATTTGTATTAAGTATGACATACATGTTATTAAAGTCCCTTGACAAATAACATTTTAATGTAATTTCTTTTTTATAAAATGTAAATGTTTAATTTTATTGCCAAATTTTAAAATGTTTTATGTGGTGCTTATTTAAATGTACTTATATTAAATATATACATTATTGATTTCTAAAGAAGACAATAAAAAAATTGTCGAAACGTAAAATGATTTAATTTGTTAAAATTTTTCATTAAATCGTGTCAAAAAAAAAGCCGCTATCTCAAGAAAGAAAAAAACATAATTTACACCATCGGCTAAGAAAAAATTGTCATCAAATAAATATTGAGTGAATAGTGGTAACAGGAGACACTTTGAGGCGATGTGCAAAATTATAGAAACAGTTTATCTGTTTAACGTATACCACTATTTTTCAACTGTCACAAAAAGTAGCAGCTTTTTTCGACTGCTAACCGACACACGATACTCCCTTTACACAACATATTTAGAAACAATTACAGAAGCAGGTTGTAGCTGCTAACGTAAAGAAGGAGTTTTATACATCACTACATGTAAGTATAACCCCTTATATATAAAAAAACCAGTCGTTCTGAATGTGAATACGATACAGGTATACACTATAAATGTGTTGTAGCTAGCTCTAGCTGACCGAATACCTGACGCAAGTTCAAAGTTCAGATGTGTAGGTGGAGCGAGGTATTGTTGTGGGTGTGAACGCCTCCCGACCTAACCTTGCTATTACTTTAAACAGTCGTACGTAGTATCTTCTGAATCATCATCGTGGAGGAGCAAAAAAAAAAAGACGCGTTATAGCAGCTGCTATACGTTTACGCATATACAGAGCTGTTTCAGGTCATTTGTGCAACTATTTTTTCGTTTTCGCGTTAAAGATCAGCGCGAGCGTTCGCACTGAGAAAACGTATTGAGTGAACGCACAATTGGGTTGTATACGAACAACAATAAATTGGATTTATATAAAACCCAATTTTGCTCTGACAGAATACAGCGCGTTCTGTCGAATTTCACAAAATCAAAGCGCCGATTTCTTCCCATTTCATCTGTAACGTTCGGATTACATATTTCCAGTCCGGCGATGACGTATTAGAAACACAGACAGACAAAGAATATAGTTGACACGCCGACATTTGCCCGTTCTGGGTCACCGCGAACTAGCCTGGGGCCAGATTCTACTCGTAAATTCTACAGTTCATGAATACATACCAACATATATGCATACGACGACAAGTACGTGTGGTGAAATACGGTCACATACAATACCACGTACTTACATAAAGTGCGGATACAAAGGCTGCTAGTGAAGCACTCGTAGGACGATGTTATATTACGTGAATTATATTTATTTCTGTGGTGTGTGACCTGCAGGGTCGCTAGACGTGCAATTATACGCGTTATAGGATGTATCCCTGCTATACCCGTGGGTAGATGAAAATTCTGAGTTGTAAAATGAGAGCATAAATCATCATGCAGATTAAAAAAAGTTAACTCGAAGAAAGAGAAAAAAAACATTTGGTATTAATGGATAAGTCTCCTATTATTTTTGACGCATACACTGGGAAAAAGATTCCTTTATCTCTGAAGCTTCAATCGTATTAGTGATTGAAGTCTGTTTAACAAAAAGTCGCTCATATCTCAAAATCTATTAAAGATAGGTATAGGAAATGCTCATATAAAGTGATAGGGATGATATTTACTTTCTAATTCCGAAATTAAAATACAGGGTGTTCTATTTAAAAAAATTGAGTTTTTCTTGTATTTGAAAATATGTCACTTTGTTCCTCAGTTTTGAAACACCCTGTATGTTAGAATGTAAAGTGTGCTTACCGTTTCTTAGAGTAATATTCTACATTCATAACATAGCAAATTTGGAGTCTCTACTGCAGTATTAACCGAGATATTAATTTCTCAATGATGCAATGATTATGACTAAAAAAAAAGAAAAACTTAAATAACTCAAAACGGCAAACATGCAGCTATAGGAATAGCTAATGAAAACTGACGTATTTATAGTTGTAGAATCCAAAAATGAATAAAAAATTAGATCATTCTATTTAAAATAACAAAGTTGACATCCATTTCCGGTCAACCGGAAGTGATATTTTGGTTAAAGTATTTTGCATTTATAGTTCCAATCGAACAGATACTGGTGCCAAAATCTCAAGTATAAGTAAATAATAGAACGTCATAAACTTTTAATGAACCAATTACGTGGAATACCCTGTATTTACACTAAGGCATATTAAATATCCTCTAACTACTAACACAACTCTTAGTGTTAAAAAAATTACACTATTTAGAGAGACCTCCATGAACTCGGCGTAGTGTAGTTCTAGTGTTACAAATTTCTTACTGTGTATTTATATCAAACTTGAGTCAAGATTTTTGTCTCTGATAGTACATCTTTACATTCTGTACTTGCAATATTTCCTAACGTTTTTAAATGTTGCATGAAATCTTTAGCAACAGGTTAAAAAGTTACAAAAAGATCTTCTTGTTACATCAGAGTAGAGTGTTGTTTATGTTTGTACACGATGTTTCACTATTCATAATTGCCAACTTGTGCTGCTTTTCAGAAGATATTTCTGCAAAAATATTGCCAACATCCTCAGAGAAAAAAGTATCGAAGATAAATGTTTGAAAATAATTAATTGACAATTGTATTATACTCAACGTAAAGAAAGAACATCATACGTTGCAGCATTCGCATTAGAAGACACAGTTATTTTAATGTATACACTGCCCGATAAACTTAATGTCGTTGTGACTAACAAAATTGCTCATCACTTGGAGACGCACATCCGGCTGGCATCGGCTTATGCAGGTAGAAGGCTTATTAAGGTACGTACGTGTAAAACACCTGGCTATCATGAAAATCAGGTAGTTTGCAAATGTAGTTTTGACAATCACTGCGTTGTGGACGACGACATTAACTTTGTCGGGCAGTGTACATACCTGTGACTGATCACGCCCAAACACGAATTCTCCCCTCTAGTTATACCACCGTAAATATCTTGGATGTAATATTATAGTTTTAACAATAATATTCATATTCCGAAGTAAATTTACAGAGTAATTTTTTTCCGATTACGTTGATGTTTATAAATTTTCAGCTGGTACCGAACAAATAGAGCAAACCTACTTTAAAAACGACGTTACCGTAAGGATACTGCAAAAGTATAGTCATTTTGCTGTAATATCACAATATTTTTTTACTACTACTTAAAAATTTAGGTAATTTTTCTTTTTTTTTTGATAATCTTTCACACTGAATGAGGATAAATGTATAGAAACTTAATGAATATGCGGAAATGTTAGAAATCTCCCCATAATACAAGTATTTTGGGTGAATATTAATAAAAAAAATTGCTATTTCTTAGAAAAGAAAAAATCTCTAACCTGATAATATTACTAAAAAAAATAATAATATTTCTCAGGAAAAACTTAAAATTTCTTACAATTTGGAAGATTGCAGTCATAAACATAGTCATTTTCCAAATTTGACGTATTTCCTAAGAAATAATAATATGTTTCTTGGTAATATTATAATATCTTTTTCTAAGAAACAGAAATTTCCTACAATATTCTTCTAACATTCCGACACTTCCCTTAAGTTTCTGTACATTTACCAGTACGGAAAATTTTATTAAGTTATTTTGCCAATAAAAACTACCTAATTTTACGAATTTGTACGAAAACCTTCAAAAAATAAAAATACTAACCACTCAATTACAACGCTTCTTCTCGCGACTCAACTAAACTCCTTATTTCTCAATACAAAAGCGGACTAGTTTATACGGCATGAGTCCGACAGTGTATGTGAAACTTCGGTCGACCTGCGTTTGAACTGCTCTGCTCGCGGTTGATAGATCGAAGACGGAAAGCCAAGTTCAAAATATGCACTCGCCTTCCTGACCTTAGACCTGTGGTCGCAAGTGTTGACCCAAGGTCGACAACGACTCAACGAGATTACCATCCAAGAATGTAACTCATTACACGGCAACTTGTCTAATATTTACTTACTGCATTTCATGCTTTGCTTTTTTTTCACATAGATATACATAGAGATTCAAAATGATTGTCAATTCCGCTCCTATAGATAGTAACAGGGTGTAGGTATATGCCGCGTGTTTGTAATGAAGGTTTGAACTAACTCAGTGTTGGAACATAAGAAAGTAAACGGATCTGTCATAAATAAGGAAAACGTAACCTATATTTGAACTCGCATTATATAAACGACTATGGATTGGTGTTTCTGCTTGTAAAAATTAAATGTAATTAATTTAACTTTACTAAATTATGATTTTATAATTCAGTACTAAATGGTGTTTAACTAAATTTATTTATTACTTTAAATTATAATATACAATTAGTATAATTATTAAGGACAAAACTGCATCTCTCAGTTCTTCTATGGTATGCATGCAGTTTCTATAGATCCTATTTTTTAGATAGCCAAACATGAAGTAATCTAATGGGGTTAGATCAGGCGATCTTGGTGGGCATCTTTGTGCTCTAACGAACCTGTCAGTAAAAAACTGTTGAAGATATTGGCAGGTTTGTCGAGCAGTATCTGCTGGAGCATTATCGTGCTAAAAATAACCTGCTTCAAGCTCATTTTCTTTTAACTCTGCAATAAACAATTCCAACATCTGTTGGTAACGTTGGGCTGTTACAGCTTCCTCGAAGAAAATGGGCCCTATTATTCGTTGCCTGGACATAGCTAACCAAACTCCAACTTTTATGGGATGCAATTGCGTTTCTTGAAATTCGTGTGGATTTTCTGCAGACCAGATACAATAGTTTTGTGAATTGATATAGCCTATTAGATAAAACCAGGCTTCATCCGAGAAAAATGATTTGTTTAGCAAGTCATCGTCCTTAAATTGTTATTAAACCAATGACAATATCAATCGCCTATCGTGATCTAATGGTAATAATTCCTGTACCGTAGAAACTTATAAGGATGAAAATGTACTTTCTTTTGACAGCTCGTTGCGCTGAAGTGTATGATAAGCCTATAAAATTATAAAATGTAATAAACTATTTCACTTAATGTTAATATTGATTTTTTACCTGTTTGTTGAGCTAATTACCACAGATAAATTCCCCTTATTTTCTTACAGTATTCAGAAATACTATTGTTGGTGATATTAGATGTAAATATAAACGGTTTGAAAAAAAATATAAGATAAAATAATAGAAAGATACTACAACACAAACGCCAATGTCGCTAAATGTCAATAAAATTCATTTAATGTATGAAATTTGTATGTAGCTAACTTCGCTCATTAAATTGGTAATAAATATAGATAAATTTTTCCGGAAAACAGTTTTTTTCTTACGACAATTATTTTGAATCTCATAGTACGTAGAAACAAAAAAATTATAATTGTTTCATTACGTTTCTATTTAACTTTCTTGTATCTTCCAAACAACAAAAAATATGTGGTTTCAGGTAATTAGGAAATAAGCAAGGCGCGCATGCGTTAACTTAGAATATTTTGGTTCAAATCAGATATAGGCAGAAATGACATCGTGTTCGACCACACGTGGTTCTGTTTTCTTGTTATTTTAGAACTATTATACTGATTATTAGTAGGTGGTATTAATTCATATTAGAAAATCTAGAATCTAGAATTATTACTTTTAGAAGTAAAATACCTGTACGGTTTTAGGGACAGAAACTTACCCCAAAATCGTATAGGAATTTTAGCAAAAACTGTTTAGTGTGTACAATTGAAATATAAACATATAAACACAATACGCATTAATCACGAATACTTGCCGTTTTACAATTTCGGACTGTTAAACAAGACGGAATTGTAATGACGCAAACTGACATCGCACGACATCTAACGAATTACAGGCCATCAGAACGAATTATTAACATGGTCGCGAGCCCTATACAGTCCCCGTGAAATGCACAAGTACACGGTCCGCAAGCACCGATGTAAAATACAGCCGCGATAGTCGTGTTTAAGCGACATTATACGGACACTTTTATCGGGAGCATAATTCCTAACGCGCCGACCGGTGAAGTGTCAATTTAAAAAGGGCAATAAAGTGTCAACTATATACAGTTATAAGTGCGCGATCACGGTAAAGTGAAGTTAAAATATCGATATATAAGTGCGAGTTAACTAATATATGTACGATAAAACATGGAACTGAATGAATAATTTTGTAAATTGCTGTTATAGTGGATTTAGATATATTTATCACGTCTTCTGTGATGTAGTGGTAACACTGTTTATTGCTCATATTTATTGATTTTATTCCATTGATTTTGGTGTCAAGATTGGAATTACAAATTCTTAAACTTACTATTATAAATATTTAACTCAAAACCAGTATATATAAACTTGATTGCATTTTAGTTTTCAAACCGTGAATAAGTTTTTATGACGCATGTTATATTTCACTGGTTTATCTTTAATTGCATGTCCATCACCACTCAAAGCATTATTGCTAATTTAACTAGCAATAAATTAATATTGCCTATCGCTTATAACAAAGCCCGCAGTAGTATAACCTTTAAGCATCGATCTGTATATCATCTGACTTGTTGTTTCATTTGTTGCCGTTGGATTCCTATTGTTACGCTGATTATAAAAGCTTACGTAGGCGCCCTACACACATACAATGTTACCTGGAAATCCGTTCAACTCAACTGCATTCGAGGCAGGCGAAGAGATCTAATTAACTGATAGGGAATCAGCTCAACTGTGTTAGCGATTTTTAGGAAAAATTTCCGCACAATGCGTAACAGAATTGATACGAGAGAGACAAAGGGATGTGGTCTAGTAAATGAGTTACTGATTTATTGATATTTTCGTAGGTGTTTGAAGACATATCTTTCAGCACGAATTTGATATACAGTTAACCGATTTGCGGGTTTTATGTGAGGAAACATTGCTAATTTAATACAGCAGCTTCATTCAGGCGAAAGAATTTTTAAAATCGGTCCAACTGTTTTGAATTTACTATATATAGACAAACTGGTCATAAGGTGCGCATGTCAAATAAGGAGGCACCTCTTCCGTCTAAAATCGAATTTACTACGTATAAACAAACTGACCGTAAGGTGCGTATGTAAGACAAGGAGGCACCTTCACTATCTAAAATCAGTCCGCGAGTTTCGGCATTAACGTATACCACACAACGTGCGACAAACGCAACAGGAAAATTACATAGCGACGCATAGGATAGACAAGGTCGCTTACCATTTTATCCCCACTCTATCGCCCGCTCTTCGTCTGTCTTATTGCCGCCGAAATAGGAGCGCGTAGTTCTGTTCACCGAAACGATTTTCACCCTAAGTTGATCCGCATTCCATTGACCGATGCAGGGCGCACCGATCAACTAAATCGTCTATAACTTCTTTATTTATTGATGTAGATTCATGATATTTGGTATGTATGACAAAGAAGGTATGTTGCGTGAAACTGCGTGATAAAATTTTGAAAATATGATGTAGGTTCATATTTATTGGGTGATAAACATTAACAAAGGATGAATGTACGTGTTTTGTATATACTAATCACACGAAAGTAGATTGAACTTTTTTGGTTTAAGGAGTCTTGTAAAAGATGACGTTAAAGCATTTCACGCCTTATACAGGGTGTCACAGTGGTCGCAACTGCTAGATTGACCATCTAACCGTTTTTCGGTACCAAATCTTTTTAGTAATAATAATAGGGTGCCTTAGTATTGACAAATTTATGATGTATGCATTCTTTATTTATGAGAAGCTATCTAATTACAATTCTTTTTAAACTTCTTGCTCCACCTAAACATATTATACGCGAAGCTACCTATTCTAAGTACTGGTATAGATTCCATAATAATTGAAATGTTGCCTCTCTAACTAAATAATGTCCCCATGATTTTTAATAACAAAAACATAGTGGAGTAGCCTTGCAATTATGTGAATACTGCTTTAGGTGAACAACCAAAAATGTGATTGCTTTACATAATTGCGAGTCTACTGTAAATCGATCAGCTGTCAGTTGTTAATATATTTGCCCCCATGGAATAACGTTAATTATCTCCCTGCATTTTCCAATGTCTAAGGAAAAAACCTAAAAAACGCATCTATACAGGGTGTCCCACCAAACTGGGTCATTAGCATTTTTAAAACTTCTAGTAGAAATTTGATTTTGAAACTTACACAGCAGTCATAGCAGACTACGATCTATTTAAAGAAAATATTTTCAGGTTTATAACACTTTTGGTATACAGAGCGTCGATATCAACTTTCTTACTTTAAATAGGATGATGAATTTTTTATGGGTCCAGTTTAAAGCTCGCACCATTTGTGATGAGTTTGTATTAATGGTTCCTATTCCTAAACATAATGGGTTTGAGATATTTACAATTGTCTATGTCCTTAAATGAATTTTATTAATAATAAGAAGAAAAACTAATCACAATAAATACTTCAAGTATTATTACAAATGAACGCCAGAAGAGATAATGCATCATTTTGAAACATGTTATACAGAGTGTTCCGAATGACTTGGTTATCGCTAGGAACTTTGGCATATTTCAAATACGCTATTTCAAAAACTATCACAAATAGGTATACTAAACCTTAATACTGATCGATGTAGATAGCATCTTGGAATCTGGAAAAGTGTTCCTCGCATAACTGCTATTTTTGTTATTTTTAATTATTTTAGTATACAATATAATTGTATATAATTCTCCATGTATTTTTTTTCTGTATATTTCTGTATTCTTCACTATCGATATGAGCTGTAACTTGTAAGTTCCAAATTGTTTGATTAGACGTCTCTGCGAGGGGTCTGAATTAGTTAATAGTCCACATCCACATTGCAAAATATAACGTTCAATTATAACCGATTTACCGTCATACGTGCATTTATTTTCATCGTGTTTGAACAACATAAAATTGATTTTTCTCGATTGGTTCGTATGTGCAGATATTATTATTTATTTACAATTATTTATTGCCGCATCACGTTCACCAATACGGGTATACTGAGGGTATATGAGGCCGTGCGTTTAACTAACATCCCATTGCCCGTTAAACGGTATATTTTTCCGTGTGCGCAACGTATGCCTCCGTAGCCGGCAGGAAAATTAGTATATCCCAAACAATAAAACGTCGTGACTCTGAACTGCCTTACTGCTTACCCTTGCGGCGACCACAGAAAGCCTACATACACATTGTATCGTACATACGTGAATATGTATGAATATCTACCGTGTGCGAAGTACGAGTGTAGTCGTACATAAATTCGACGCAATAGAGTTGGAGACAGAGCAGTGAAGAAAATCATGTGGCAGTAATTAGGAAATTAATGCGTTAGAATTTTCTTTAAATGTACCTAAATATTATCTTAACAGCTAGGAATTAGTGAAATATGTATAATTGCGTAAATCACTGAAATATTTTAATTGTATCTAGCAGAGTGGGATAAAATTCATCGAACGTAATTAAAAAACTGAATGGATAGCTCATTAAACTCGATAAGGATTATTTTTATTCAGAAATAACGCATAACACTTTCATTCATTAATCAAATAATCATTATTGAATGATATAATTATTATTTAACATCGTTGGGTAGGAAAAAGTATTGCTGTTTTTACACGCTAAGAGATAAGGCATCGGTGGAGAGCATTACGGTAAACTTTTTCTCAATACAGTTGACTCTCTCTATACCGAATTCTCATGTAGTATTCCAATTTGTTAAAATTAGGGAGAGTTTGAATTAATAAAGTAAGCGAGACAAAAAATTATATAATATGTAGTATGTACTATCAAAGACAAAATTCTTGAGTCAAGTTTGACATAAATAGAGATAGAATCATTGGAGTTTGAACTGAACTGTTCAGTGTTTCTGCTGATGATGATAGCTTTGCTATTGAAACGTACGTCCAGTTTAGTGCAGTTTGTGGTGAGGGGTTTAGGAGAAGTTTACAGTATAAGAGAAAAATATTGAAATACTGAAGAAACTCCAATGATATCAAAAATACTCCAAACTGTGGTACTGGTAGTTTGGAGTATTTTTCTCTTTAATTCTGAGTCAAGAATTTTATCTTCGATGGTACTTATAACATATAGAAAAAAAAGCACAATCTTATAACATACACTTCAAATACAGTTATATGTAATGATAAAACGTTAAATCACTTTAAAAAAGTCCAAAATTTTCATTTGTTTCAAAACTGTGTTACAGATTTGCTGCTCAAAGTATGCTATTACCTTCTGCAAATTTGCGAAAACTGATGTTCGATTTGGAGAGCGAGTTTTCCTAGCTTAAAATGTCGGTATTTTTGACTCGATTAAGGGAGAGTTCGACTTAAAGAATTCGAATTAGAGAATGGGGTTTACAAATTGATTATCATTCAGTTGCACATACAAAATTATGAATTCGAGCTAGAGAAAAATTCACATTAAAAAGAGATTGATTTAGGGAGAATTAACTGTAGTTATTTTTTGAGCAACGCCTAAAACGGGAACCTGTAGAAAGATTTTGTTTTAGTTTAGCAGTTTCGTTATCCACGCTCTAAAGAGGTGAGGCACTCTTTAGAGCGTGGATCACGAAACTGCTCCTAGAGGGCGCCATTTGTTTGCTGCGTCAATTCGCAATGGAAGTTTCTGGGTGTAAGTACACTTGAAAATTCAGGAGAGCGCTAGGTTGCTCCAGAATAAAGCGCATAAAATATAAATACGCGTGCTAGCGAAGACAAACCAGTGAGTCAATTTGTGGGGATAGGATAGGGCTAATAGAAAAACGGTAGCGAGCGAAATGAACAATGAATATAAATAACAGTGGAAATAAATAAATCGATGAAAATAAACAGTAGCGAATATAAATAGTAGCAATTAAGTGAATTGCTTTAGTAAGCGTTTTTAGTACTGTTATTTTATTTTTAATTGAACTGTAAGTGTAGAAACAAATACTTTTTGTTAAGATATACTGCCTATCTTAATACAATATTCAATTTTATTAATATTTTATTAGTATGTACGAATTATAGTTATAGACCATTTATTCCCTTTTGAAGAAAATTCTGCTTAATAAAAGTAATACTGCATTTATGTAATTTTTTCAAAATGTACACCACTCTAAGCCCCCTCAATTAACATTTTTGTTTCAACAGAATGTCATATATATTTCCCATTAATAATTGTTTTTTTTTTCAATAACGCGTTAATTACGTATCCTATCCTATTAGTGTCAATCTGAATCATACTGATTGAGACTATATTTGCATTTCGAACACGGTATATTCAGGATACAACTAGGATACACACCGTATTAAAACAGCGATGAAATTGACGCTAGGAAAAATAACACTTCCTTATAAATACCAGAGAGATTGACCGGCAGCTAAATGCTCGGTTGTATGAATAGTAGTTGTTCGAAGTAATAATAATTATTATTACGATAACGTATTGTACCACCATTAGCGGTTTAGCGCTGCTAGGATCTGTGTGTGTGTTGCGCACTTATATGTATATGATACAATGAATATGCGTTCGTTAGGTAATTTATTTGTTTTCTCCGCATGCAATATATAATGTACAGAGTTGTTACTAACTAATGTTGACACTAACTAAAATACTGTGTGTGTATGTAGCATTTTCTTCCTCTTTTTTTCTGTTACACATATTTTTACCATCTTTAAAGCTATCTTATAAATTAATAATCCAATTGTATTTGTTATTAATTACATCACACATCGCTCGACGATAAATTTTTGACAGTGACAGATGAATAACCTATATGCTGATTAATCTATACCCCCATTTAAAGATAGCGGCATTCATAACTTATAGGAGAAACTCATAACCACCTATATGTAATTCATTTTGAAACAGTCTATATAATCAATTGAGTGTACATAATATTTCATACCGCTCAGTAGAACTCAGTGGCGTAAAATACACCCTCGTAACCCCATTTGGCAGGGAGTGGGGAGGATCCAGCTGTCTAGGGGGCCCTCAGATATTGTTAACAATATTTTATAAACACACAGCAATAAGTAAAAAAAAGACCTCAACATTTTGCGCTACGCCACTGGTAGAACTAATTCAATCAACCAATAATTAATTAATGTACACAAATTTGAAATAAATAGTTAGTCAATAGTCAATAGTGATTAAAATATGTAGGTACCTACATTTTATTCAATTTTCTAAACTATTCAAGATTTAAGTTAATTCAGTTTACTTTCTTTTCTTGAATACACACTGCACGCATTTGAATCGGGTATCCGGCACTAATAAAATATAAATAAATACTTGTTTGTCCATATATAAACAAACCACCTGCTCGGATCAACGAATATCTCATTTTAACAATTTCTTTTCCTCCGTGCATATTGTATTCTTAAAGCTTTAATGGAATTCCGAAACTATTCTGTATGAATTTATTATACAGGTACTTGTAACACCTACGGTTAGAATAATGATTACCGCAACCCAGTGCATGCAGTCTGATGGCCCCGGCAATAAAACAACGCCGGGTACCGCACGACGTTAACTCTTAACTCTAATTGGGAGGTAGGAAAAGTGCGAAGAACAACAATACTTGGACGATGACCGCGGGGCATCGAAAACTAGAAGCGTGAAGGAAGTGCGCGGCGCGCAACATACTATACATCGGTTGCGCGGGCATATTTCAGATGCGTGCGAGATTAGAAACTGTGTTGCTTGTCCGTTGTTGCTTTTCTGTAGTTTTTTTTTTCTTACTCCTTTTGTGGTCTGTCTTCCTACTTCCTATATATTGCACGATGGTGTGTAGTTATTAATAGAATTGTAGTAGTAATCTTGTGATAGTGTGCGTGCATTTATGCAGGGTGTTAGGTAAATATGCGGCAAAAATTCAAAGGGTTACTCCTTGGCCTATTCTAAGAATATTTCGTCCTATGATGATTTTTGCAAAAAACCCTCTGCTTCGAAGATACAGGGCGAACAAGATTTGCGACAGTAACAACATTTTATTAGCAAAAAAGTACATGTAAAGTTGCTCAATCTACAATAAATGTTCGAAATGGCTTCCTCCAGCCCGGATACAAGCATTCAATCTTCTCGTCATCGACTGTCGAACTCTTTCAAACATACCAGGGTCCTTTCTAATTGAGTTACACCCAGCAATTATCCGATTTCGTAAATCGTCCAAATTCTCCACTGGAGTAGCGTAAACTATTGACTTCAGAGATGCCCAGAAGAAATAATCAAGGGGTTTAAGTCTAAAGATCGAGCAGGCCATGCATGCGGCCCACCTCCAACAATCCAGCGATCTCTGTATGTTGCTGTTAAAAAAATACGAGCAACCAAACTGAAATATGATGGTGCACAATCGTACATAAACCACATTGCAATTCTTGTGGCGTATGGTACATCCTCCAGAAACTCAGGCAGCATTGCTTCCAAAAAGTTAAGGTACGTCACGCCAGTAAGTCTTCCTGGTAGAAATACCGGTCCAATTAGATGGTCACCCACAATTGCAACCCAAACATTCAACGAGAACTGATGTTGAAAACAATCTTCAAATACCTCATGCGGATTTTCATCTGCCCACACATGGTTATTATGAAAATTGGTGGGGGACACCGGTGTGTCTATTTTAAAGCGAGGTACTCTTTCCTACTTTCTGCGTTCCTATATTATAATTAAATTTTGACGATTACAGTATAGTATATATCATTAGCATTTAATTCTTTATTAGCCCGTACCATAGATTCCTGCATGCGGTCATACGATCAAATATATTTCCTAATTGAAAAAAATACGCTCTACAAATGCAGAAGTTCTTGGTAGATTTAAAATGTATTCAATAACTTTTCCCAAATTAGGTACATCTATGTGTTGCTGTTCAAAATGTTGAAATAATTGAACCCATTTGTTAATATATTCGATTTGAGTCGCCATTGAATTCCATTCTTTAGTTTTTGATGCAAGAAAAGTCTTTGCGAGTATGACATCACATTTAAAATGTTATTCTTTTGTTGAGTATCTGAACTGTATATTGCGTTTATAACTTCAGAAGATCGTTGAATCTTGTCTCATTTCAATACATGATGAAGTCCAACCCAAAGCAGAGATTTCAGCATTGCCAAAACTGTTTTTCCACAGTTCAGTGTGTAAAAACCAGTTACCTCGATCATGTGTTAACATTCTAGTTGCAAAGTTTCTCAACAACTATTTCGCCCTTTGTGAGACAAAGTTTCTTTCTTGAAGATTGGATGTTAAATTTTCGAGTACCAAAACAATGTCTCTGGCACTAGCATGAGTTTCTGTGAGCACATGTTTTGCACACTTTAAATAGTCTTTAATATCTGCCCGGCCTTCACGTGAAATTAAAAATTCGGAAAAACATTGCTGGAACTTCACTTTACTGTCATCACCACATATCTTTTTTACAAATGGTTAATCTTTCTGCAGTTCATTCGTAAATTGGAAATTTCTTTTCGGCATTTTAAACACAAACTTCGAACTCTTAGGTTACAACCGGAACTAAACATTTACGTTGTTTAGTAAACTAAACTACAAACGATCAGTATAAAACCATGCGTAAACTGTATCTGGAGTATTACAAATTTGGCAATTGTACAGAAGCCACTGGACAGGCAATGTACTCGAACTTTATTATTATCTTTTATAGGATTTTTTGTTTCAAATTCCGTTTTTACGTAAAATTTTACGGATGGATTGATAACTTGAGAGTCAAATGTTTCGATGCAATCGCAACCGCGACAAAATATACAAAATATCAAACCGGGACGCCGGAACTTATACATAAAACCGGAACAATTCTGGTCAAATAAGTCGTGCCATTTTATTTCATGTATTGTATTGACGACTTCATTACAACTAAATACGAAGTTGTTAATTGCTCGATACAATTAATTCAATTGTAGTCGTTGGCTGTTGATTGAAAATGATTTTTTTGACCAAAAATTCCTAAAATCATTTCATAAAATGAATGTAAAATGAAATCTAATTGAACCCATCTTTTAACCCTACTATACGTACTATATCAGACGATCTCCACGTTCGTGATGCGCGCCTCGCTAATTTACTCTTTCGCTCTACTAAATCGCATAAATTCACACGTAAGATACGCCAACTCTCCCATAGTTGGAGCGTGCGTGCGCGCACACCGCATCGGCGCATCGCGAGAGATAGTAAAGCCGCGTTTAGCGGTAGTACGTACTATATACAATGTAAGGTACCTTAACTTCGCCTCGACTCGCCTTATCCGGACGGAAACCACCGTTCTCATTATTATTTTAATTGGCTCGCGTCGGTCTCGACTGGCCTGGCACGAGGAAGGAAGAACTTATGTACGTACAGACGGATATCTATATAGAAGGGAACAGGAGAGAGAGAGAGAAACTTGCGGACGCGTGCCCCGCCAATTAAGGCCATTAATTACCGCTTGGTAAGCGTAAGCGCGCGGGTACGCTATGCACACGCGGATACCGTGGCGGATATACTCGGGTATAAGTCTAGGACGTGTCGTACAAGCGCACGAACACGGGTAGGTTAGCGCGAGAGCGTTGAGAATTAGGAGTTTAGAGTGCGGAAAATGCAGCGACGATCTTGCTAGAATAACGAGAGCGGAGGAAAAGGTGATGTGGTCTAAGCAGTTTAATGAGAGAACGGTCATCGGGATGGATTTTCGTTTTTACATCAGTCTATCTTTAAGTAAATGGAATTTTAACTGATGTATTGCTACAGTTACCAATCGCTTATTTTTATTTTAAATTCAGGATAAGGTACTAGAAATAAAGCTGGTAGATATTTCTGGTACCCTTATCATGAATTTGAAATAAAAATTTTGAACTTTGAAAGAGAGTTTTTTAATATTCATATAAATATTGTAAAATATTTACCATATCAAAAATAATTTTGTCAAAATCTTAACGTTTAGTTACATTGAATATATAAATATATATTCTGCTTTAATGCATCTCAAACATTTTCAATAGGACTTAAGTTCGGACTATTTAGACGCCAGGTCAATACTTATCAATATTAGTGTCGAGATATACAATCGCAGACAAGACTTAATTCCAATTTATTTTTCAGTATTATGTTGTAAAAAAGCAATGAAAAGGTAACTATTTAGGAAGTATTGAGAGATAATAAAAAAAATTAAAGTTATGCAAAATTTTAATTGACATGTTTTATTAATTTTATTATGAAAGAATATGCGTATGACATTTGTCCGTAACTGTATGTATTTTAGTTATGCGAGGTTTCAATGAAAAATATGTTTATACATAATTATGTTATAAGAGGCGACTATCAGATAAGCACAAATGCTTCCCTTTGTGGTTTTTGCCGCAAACTTGTTGCGCCTTCAATTGAATGGATACCCTTATTTGAAAACTAATAATAAATCAAGGTCGTCAAAACAACTTTCATAGACAATTTACCAAATGAATAGTGGACATAAAATGTGCATATATCAAATACGAGTAAACATTACGTATGTGGGCTACTCTTCGACTGGCATGAATAAAATTGCCTCCAATAAAAACTGTTGTATGTATAGTTCCGGCTGAGAATATACAGTGAGGTCGTAAATTGTCCCCCCTTCATAACTTTTGAAAGGAGTATGATAGAGCAATGAAACAAAAAACAAGATGAAATTAGAGACAATTTGTGACTTTTTGCATATAGAGATACGCACATGGGTTCGAGTGTAAAATAGAGGGCGTAGCTATCCTTAAAATTTTAAATGGAAAATAATTTCATATAGAAGCTCATTTGGAAGATATTTCTATTACTTTTATGACAATGCAAACAGTTTTACGATCTTCAAAATTTTTACCAACTTATCCAAGGTTAATTATTGGGGTACCTACGTTACTTTTTTCGATAACCCTCGTATTCGCTTTTTGGATATAGTGTACAGAAACCTGTAATTACAGTAATCTGTAACATAGACACACACACACATGACACATACACTGACAGATAAGACCCTTTTGCTAAATTTTGCAAAAACGTCATATTGTAAAATGTCATATTTTACAGCAATCGCTTCCTGAAATCACATAAACCACAATATTTATACGAGGGCTATCGAAAAAGTAACGTATGTATTCCAATAATTAATCTTGAATAAGTTGGTGAAACTTTTGAAAATCGTAAAACTGTTTGCATTACTATGAAAGTAATAGAAATATCTTCCAAATGAGCTTCTAAATGATTGAAATAATATGAAATTACTTCCCATTTAAAATTTTAAAGATAGCTACGCCCTCTATTTTACATCAGAACCCATGTGCGTATCTTTATAGGCAAAAAATCACAAATGATCTCTAGTTTCACTTTGTTTTTGTTTCATTGCTCTATCTCATACCATTCAAAAGTTATCAGGGGGAGAGGGGACAATTTACGACCTCACTGTATAATCAAAATCGCAATTCAAATTGTTAAGCTTTTTGTGGGAGGAGCTGTACATATGACATTGGTTGTTAAAATAAATATTTCACTTGTCATTGTCCGTATTAATAGTAATAAAGTAGTTAACATATTCATGCTTCTTTTCTCTTCGTAGTAATTTTCATATCAAAGCATCCGATAAATAAACTATAAATTTCAATGATAAAGCTCATAAACAACATTAAAAGAAATAAAGAAATAAAGAATGAAAAGCAGTTTTTTTTTAAAAGTCGATAATCAAATAAAATAACAAACTTAGATTCCAAAAAAAAAAACCTAACAATAGTAAGTAAATTCATCGGTAAATAATATATTACTGATCAAATATTCATTATATTATTATATATCGGGATATTTATTAATCATTAATTCATAAAATTCAATGCGACAGTTATAATCGTCGCTTTTCTGAGGGCAGGATCAGATGCATAGATCAAATCTGATTATATTAATCCTAATAAGCAGCTATTTCTCCTTTTTGCAATAAGTATTTAACGATTAATATAAAAAAAGGCTTATAATCCAATGTCTACAATTTATTTTTTTAAGAAGTGTAATTAGATTTACTTTTAAAGAATTCCATCATTTTTCTTCTACCAGCATCGAACATATGCTTACTTGTACTAATCATAATCAGTAACACCTGGAGTATGGTAGCGTTTACATACTTTCACACAGCACACATATGCAGCTCGGATCCCATTAAATACTAAGTTAGAACGAAGTTCTCTTCGTTAGAACCGATTCCGCGTTCATCATGAACCCATCTTGGGATGTAGGTATACCTACATACATAGATAGGCCGTAAGTTGTAGCCAGCGTTTATATTAACATCGCGGAGAGCACGAATTATTATCGAGCCGTGGCGAGTGGCCTAGCTAGCTAAGCTCTAGTAAAGGAGGAAGCCCGCTTTATCGTCCATCTCGGTGCGTTCGACCTGGTCAGTGCATAAAGTAAGAAGCGTCTAGCATCTGTTCGTCGTTGAACGCGGCCTTCAATAAAAAACGCCGTCCGTAAATAATGAAGCCTTCTATTCGACGACGTTAGATGTTGGTATAAGGAAATAAATTACTTGAAATTACCGGCGAGGAGTGAAGCGGCCGTACGGCTGCTCTTAACCGGTCGCTTCCGAAGAACTTCTTCTGTTGCGGACGCCGAGAGAACGTGACGTTTAGGAGTAAAGAGTATCGCGTTAAGAATTGAAGATTGGATGAATATCTAACGAAGAAACAGCCTATGTAGTAATTACGACTTAATTTAATATGTAACTGAAAATAAATGTAAAGATCGTATGTCCTTTTACATTCATTTAATAAATATATGCAATATTATAGGAATGTTTCAGTAGAATGCCATCTTTGGGTATTCTACTAGATGAAAAATTTTGTATTTTTTAGATCGTACAATAAGTTTTGTATTGAATTCGTCCTGCTGCAATTTATTTAAAAATGGTGTACATTATTTAGTAGTATTAACTTAAAAACTGTTAGGAAAAATTATATTGCTACTCACAAAATGACAAATGTCAAAATGACATTAGAAATATAATTAGTACTATGAGATTCAAAAAGATTGTCAATTCCGCTCCTATAGATAGTAGCAGGGTGTAGGTATATGCCGCGTGTTTGTAATGAGGGTTTGAACTAAGTCAGTATTGGAACAAAAAAGTAAACGGATCTGTCATAAATATGGAAAACGTAACCTGTATTTGAACTCGCATTATATAAACGTCTATCTATTGGTGTTTCTGCTTGTAAAAATGAAATGTCATTAATTTAAGTTTACTAAATTATGATTTTACAATTCAGTACTAACTGGTGTTTAACTAAATTTATTTATTACTTTAAATTATAACATACAATTAGTATAATTATAAGTGACAAAACTGCATCTCTCAGTTCTTCTATAGTATGCATGCGGTTTCTATAGATCTATTTTAGATACCCGAACATGAAGTAATCTAATGGGGTTAGATCAGGCGATCTTGGTGGCCATCTTTGTACTCTAACGACCCTGTCAGCAAAAAACTGTTGAAGATATTGGCAGGTTTGTCGAGCAGTATGTGCCGGAGAATTATCATGCCGAAAATAACCTGCTTCAAGCTCATTTTCTTGTAACTCGCAAATAAACAATCCACATCTGTTGGTAACGTTGGGCTGTTACAGTTTCCTCGAAGAAAATTAGCCCTATTATTAGTTGCCTGGACATAGCTAACAAACTCCAACTTTTACGGGATGCAATTACATTTCTTGAAATTCGTGTGGATTTTCTGCAGACCAGCTACAATAGTTTTGTGAATTGATATAGCCTGTTAGATAAAACCAGGCTTCATCCGAAAAAATGATTTGTTTAGCAAGTCATCGTCCCTTAATTGTTATTAAACCTATGACAATATTCAGTCGCCTATCGTGATCTAATGGTAATAATTCCTGTATCTAGAACTTTATAGGGATGAAATGTAACTTTCTTTTACAGCTCGTTGCGCTGAAGTGTATGATAAGCCTATAAAATTATAAAATGTAATAACTATTTCACTTAATGTTAATATTGATTTTTTACCTGTTGTTGAGCTAATTACCCAAGATAAATTCCTTATTTTCTTACATTATTCAGAAATATATTGTTGGTGATATTAGATGTAAATATAAACGATTTGAAAAAAATTATAAGATAAATAATCGAAAGATACTACAACAAGAACGCCAATGTCGCTAAATGTCAAGAAAATTCATTTAATGTATGAAATTTGTATGTAGCTAACTTCGCTCATTAAATTGGTAATAAGTATAGATAATTTTTTCCGGAAAACAGTTTTTTTCTTACGACAATCATTTTGAATCACATGGTATACTTATCATATGATATGCAAGTACTAGTTACTCAGTACCTACTAAGATATAATTCATTTTGAAACAGTTTGTACAAATACCTAATATACATAATTAGATATCTCGTAAACAAAGTTTTTGAATACATTAATGTCATTGCAATTAGATACCACTAACTTGCACCATACTAGAAATTTAGGATCGCATACATTCCTAAATGTTAACTTATACACACAACTTGTATTGAAAAATAGATTTCACGGTTTCATAATCGACTGATTCATATTTAAAATTATTTATATTTGATTTATAAAACAATATCACATATCGTAGAATTTAATTCTCTCCCAGCATCGCCAAGAAACCACAGATTTTCCATTAGATATATGATATATATTAGTACAAGATCAAATCCGCGTTACAAACTGTATATATGTAACTTATTAAATTGACATTGTCGTATAAAGACTATCCTCGAAAGCCTACGCATAATGGCCCGTATCTAATCAGGGCCGGCGATCCGTCGGTCCATTGTTTGTCCAGCAGCAGTGGAGCGTACTCCGCCTCAAAGGTGCCGCAACCTTCCTGATTTATGCGAGCGCCGAACAGCAGATGCGCTCGCGGCTTACTGTGCAATCGTAGTTGCATCCATACGTTAGCTATAACTACGGACTGTTATGCTCTCTCTTCTCTACGACTGACTTCGCGTTCGTTTTAGTATTCTTATTGTTCATATGTAACTACAACGTTAATAGGAGCGAGCGGTCAGTTTGGTTTCGAGGGATTTTGAATTCGAAATTGAAAAGGCTGAATCACACCGAATTGTGATTCAACTACCTTTTATTATAACGTTCCGCGTCTGTAGAGAACGCATCACAGAAGGTAGGTTATTTTCTTTAGTGCTTTCTATATAACAGGAGCCACATGATAGTTCTATAACAAGCCTGCAACAATCTACTTGTGAGACGTGGATATTTGTTTATACTTGGACTTGATTAATTGATTTAATTCGATGCGCTATGAAGCATGATATACAGGGTGATTCAAAAGCACCGGACCACCTTCTAGAAGGCGCTAAAGAATCTTTATTTACCAACATAAATGCAATCGGAATTTCTTTGGAATTTTTTTAATTTTTTAAAAAATGGTACATAAAAATGAAACAATCCGGCAACATTGTATAATTCACGCTGAGGTAAAACTATACGTTAATAAACAATAAAACTGTAGCCATTAGAAACCAAAAAAATTAATGAAATTTCAAATCATAAAACTGACACTAACGTTGTCAATTTACAATAAATGTTCAAAATTTTGTCCATACATTCTTAAGCAGTTTTCTAATCTTCTAATACAAACACTTAAATGAACGTTTTGTAACATTCCGGGAGTTTCGGTGGCAACAATAATTCGCTGTCTCAACTCCTTCACAGTCCCGGGGCTAGTACGGTAGACTATGTTTTTTAAGTGGCCCCATAAAAAGAAATCTACCGGGAGCTAAGATCTGGCGATCGTGGAGGCCATTAATAGGACTCCACGACCCAATCATCTTTGGGAAAAATTGTTATTCAACCACGTTCTCACTTGCATAGCGTAATGAACAGACGCTCCGTCCAACTGCAGCCATAAATTTAGTAGTCGTGCTAGTGGCAGATTATCTAGCAGATTCTGCAATACGTTTTGTAAGAAATGAAGAAAATTATCGTCATTGATACGATGTGGTAAGAATATAGGATCTAACAAATGTCCAGAGATTATGCCGGCTCAAACATTAACAGAAAAGCGTTGCTGAAATCCTCGTCGACGCATCACGTTTGGATATTCTACACTCCATTAATGGTTATTGTGCATGTTGAAGATCCAGTCGCGAGTAAGCATCGTTTCATCAGTCCACAATACTTGATTACCAAAATTATCATTTTCCTCCGTCTTTTCCAACATCTATCGACAAAAATTGACTATAGAACTTGAACTTTCGTATAATAGGCAGCACGATAACACTCTACTCTTAGAACACGTTGAACGGTACTGTAACTTACATTTAAATTACGTTCAATTCTTCGAATGCTCACATGCTGGGTTGATCCGCAACAGCGCCAAGAATTGTGCTGCTTCTGATTGTGGAGTTCAGCCAAAATAAGATACATGTTGCAATATTCACGGGTCGTCTACATTTTTGAACACTTTGAAAGCAATGACACTACAAAATTTTAAACCTGTCAAAGGTGACATTTCTAGTTATTGTATGCCAATGTTGCCAAAATTATTTTTTTGTAACCTATAACATTTAATTAGCTGTTTTTCTGCATTATAACTTAAAACTTTTAATTTTCTATTAGCAAACACGCTTTTCTGTTGTAAAAATTTCTTTTAAAATCTTTTACAATAACTAAAAGCATATTATATAGTCCTAAATGATCAAAAATCTAATAAAAAATTATATTTCAAGGAGCACAAATAGTAAAAAAGAAACATTAATTGGTATCTTATTTACATCTACATTTCTTTATCACCTCTCAGGAATTGGTCCGGTGTTTTTGAAACACCCTGTTGGTTATGTCAATTGATTCACTCACAACGAATACTGAATAGAGATATACAGGCCTACTACGTGGAGTGGGGGAGTAAGTAGCGAGACGAGGCAGAGTTGCCAACCGTGAAGATTTTTCACAAAAATAGCTATTCTTTTTGAATATATGCGACTTAAATTTTAATAATAAAATCGGCATCAAAACGTACCTAAAACATGCATTTTCTTATTTATAACAGAATATTCTTACATTAAACTAAATCACACTAGTGTTATTTATTTTCCCTGTTCATCAAAAATTTATAAAAGTTTTCAAATATACTATTATATATTAGTAATAGTAAACAAAACAAACAAAAAGATTTTCCTAAAAATATTCGAAAACGAAGCGATCTATTTCAAAAAACCAAACGCCAAAATGTATAGTATTTCAAGACTATTAAAATGAAGTAATTACTCGATACCCTTTCTATATTTAAAATTTTTAACGGGGTAGCTCCTGGGGGTAGGCGGTTGAAATGACTGAATTTTTGCATCAAATTGACTCCACGGCAATACTTCTTACGCGTATCTGTGTGTTTTGTCATAAATTTCTCAATTTTCAGAAATTTGGGGCTGGAAGTTCTGAAACGAACACCTGTATATACACGAATGAAGAAAAAGTAAGCAATCACCAGCAATGGGGCGCCTGTTTTATTCAGCATCCAATCGACAACGCTGTGATAGTGCGGCATCTGTGCACAACAATGGGGAACGAGAATCGGCCATTAAATAAAAGGTAATAGCAGCACTCTTCGCAGCTCATTACTCGAACATGATTCGGTAGTTCTTGGAGCACAGTAGCGTCCAGGTCTCGTGACCTCACTCGCCTCCCAGACGCAGTGCATCACCAGAAACAGAAAACGGGGAGAAGCGACAAGGACAGCGCGGCCGGATAATGATAGTAATAATGATCATGTCGACGGTGAGAGGTCTTTACACGAATATTACAAGAAGGTTTATGTAGCTACAATATATAGAACCTAGTTGCTTTCGTAGGAAATTGCTCGTAAATAATGCGGGAAATGGAATTGGATCCGTAGACAATTATTAAAACATGCTCAATCTATAGTTGCAGGGAAATTTTTATGCTGGGTGTGCAAACGATGCGATGAACACGGGTGCCAAATACGAGTTGGAAAAAGAAGAATGTTAGAAATGTTATTCTGGAACACGATATTTTCCGTTTGGAAGCCTATTTCAGTATGAATTTGTCGTTCAATTTTCAAATCTTGGCATGAAATTTGTATAAGTAGCCTATGCAAAGGAGAGTGTTTTGAGACTTTTACTGATGTTGTTGTAGCAAACTTCTTCTAGCTTCCTCACCACAAACTGCACTAAACTGGACGTACTGCTGTGTACTGACTGAATTAAATAAAATAGCTGTTAATAATAGAAATGGTATCTGTCTTATCTTCTTTATTAGGTTCATCAGAACTATATATGTCACACTTAAACATTACATCCTTAACATGAACTTAACCTTGTATCTTATTCTTCTAGACTATTCTATACTAAAGACGCTACGCTACTACCAACTACTGCTAATGAAAACAACTATACTATCCTAAACTAAATGGCGGTAACTTTAAAATGATGTCATTGTTCACAACAAAAGCAAAATGATTTTTTTTAAATGAAAAAGAAAATCAAAAAATTAGCTAGCTCAACGGAAAATATTTAAAACTTGAATCTAACCACGAAAAGTAAATTGTGAGTGAATGAAATCTGACTTTCTGAATTACCCGAAAAATTGAATAGGTTTAACATAAAATAAAAGAAGAGAATTTTTAACCCAACGAAGTTAATTAACAATCAAATTTATTATACAAAATGGGTTAAATTGCAAATTGTGCAGAAAAAAAACCCTTAACTGAAGGTTCTGGCCTAAAATAAAAACTGCATTTGACTCTAAATTACAATAGGACAATACTATTTCCTATACAATGCAAAAGTTTTGTCTGTTCAGGAAGATAATCCTAAATCTTTCAAATTCAATCCACGTGGTTTCAAATTAAAATAATATTAAACGTGAACAATTTCAAAAAATTTACATTAACACAAAAACTAAAAGCAAGAACAATGCTTTTACTCACTTAGCCGAGGTGAGTGAAAACCAAAAACGAAACAGCAAAATTGAATAAAAGAAAAATTACTCTTAAAACGTATAATGAGAAGATAAAACTAAAAATATACTGCCCGACACGAAAAAAATAATAAATGATCTTATGTCTACTACGTGTAACAGTCAATACATTAACAATTATTACAAAAATGAATTCATATGGGACTAATTTTTTTACAGACAAATAAAATTTTATATATACAAGAAGGCAACAACAAAATACAAAAATACGTCTACTCACGTTTATAGTCGAACAAGGCACTCCCTGACAAAACTCTACAACTGTTTTTCTTACAAAAATCCCTCTCTTAAAATCTTACAACGCAGTCGTATAAACCAATACGCCAATATCTAATAGAATCCGCATTAAATCTACACTCAAGCAATAGACAAATAAATGAATGGAAATTAATTTTAAAAAACCTAACATTAATTAATAATTATAAATACTCTTTACTAAATTTTAAAAAAAGCAAAAAATATTGTGAAAAATTTCGGTAAATTGAATCAGATCGGAGAAGGTAGAACAATCAAAATATGCAACTAAAATACACTCAGCGGTAACGGCGGGTAAACTACCATAAACAGTACGTTTCGATGGCAAAGCTATCATCATCAGCAGATACACTGAACTGGAGTTCATCATTTTTGTGATGTTTGTAGAGATATATGAGGCGTAGAAGGGGTTCAACGCAAAAGCTAAAAAAGATCTGTTAGAATAAGTGGTGGATAGAAGTATTACTTCTTCATATTTTACAAAAGTAGCCAAATACAAGTTACTACAAACAAGATATGCCTATTTCCTCGGCAGCAACACGTATGGAACTATGAGGTGAGGATATTTTTTCATACTGTATTTAGTTTTTTTTTATATGCTTTTAAAATTAAAAATGTTTTTCATCGCTACTATTAATTAAATACTAATTAAAAATTACATTTTCCGAAAATCACTAATTCTAAAAGAAAGCAATAAATAGGTATAACAAATATGGCTTTTCGATAGAAGATGCAAGTCTACATCAGGTGGTATGAAATTATACAGGGGGTTCCATTTGAAAAAAAAAAAACTTTTAGAGAGAAATCGTATTGGCTGTATAGATTTTCAAAAATTGCCGCACAATAGTATTGTTGCATGTTACGGCATATTTTGTAAATGTATCTATAGTAGTAAGGCTAATGAGACTATATTATATATAAAAAAGACAATTGTTGTAGTAACTGTATAATATGCTGCTTTTATATATTTTACATCTATCCCGGAAGGTAATTTAGACTTGGCATATTTGCCATCCAATTATTGTCATATAATCGATCTAAATCTATTAATTAAATTAATAAAATCGTGTCTAATATACTATTATATTTTATTTATTATTTGGTCTGTACGATGCCTAATTGACAAAATGAACAAGCTGTTGCAAGGCATCTCCAACAGTTTTTATTTTCTTTTTAATTATAAAAATCATCTCATTTCACTCAGTTCGTTCATGAGGAGCTGGATACTCATCTGTTTACATCAGTTTTTTCGCAATCTCAATATAATTGATAATCCTAAAAGGTCGTTTATATCAGGAAAAAAAGAATGGCTCAAAATGTAACCCGTGGAACTCATACATAAGATTTACTACATATATTTTCTGTAGTTATACCTCTTTCCGATTTAGAAGTAGTTAAGAAGTTACCCCAATTGAACCTAGATTGGGAAACCCGTATGAATGTTGTTTACTTTTTATACTGTTACCGTCGATAAGTAGTGATGTTTTATAAAATTGTTTAAATTCCAGTAGAATAAAATCACTAAAATATGGTTTTTTTAAAAATGTCCAAGTTGGCCATGACTTCGATGTAAACGGAACTGCGACATAGATAAAATTGTTTTTTCTAAAGAGACTCATAGACTAGGTTACCGCAAAGTTTCAAAATCTAGATTCATGTGCAAAGTCAAAAACTTTAATGAATACCCTGTATAGGAAAATTAATTTTCTTAATGGACCATCAACCGCCCAAAACATATTTTCTTCTTTCTTATATCCTCTGGTCCGAAGTAACGCGGAAACAATAAATACTACTACTATAACAACAAATCAACGAAACCGTGCTTGAAAAGTCAGGAAACGACAGGGAAACATCGCAGTCGTCTCAGTGGCCATCGCATGACGTACGGGCGACCAACTTGCGATTATACATCACGGTGCGTGGAATACTATACGAACGCGAGGTATAAAGGGGATAGACGCGACAATGGGCGCACGCGATACCGGAGTTTGACCGCAGCGTGCACTATGCTCCGTCGGAACCGGCAGCCGTGAATGGCGAGGATAAATCTAAGTTATCCGAAGAAACATTATGAGTTATATTTATGCGGCTGTGCAGTGAACAACAGTAATTTTACACGAAACGAATTGGATCCTGGCCGATACAGCAGTTATATCAATAAAAGTGCCGCAAATGTTAATAAGTACTAATAGTCAGAAGTGAGTCAGCGTTTGGGTGGAATTATAAATAGTGCACTCGAGCGTTCGATGGTATGACTGAAATGAAACCGAATCATTTCATCGGCTCGGGTTATAATTCGTTCAACCTGAGTATCGAATATTATATATTTTAAGGGAGGGAAATGACAGAATAAGTAACGACCTTCAAATGAGAATAACATTAAATTGTTATACCGGCAAAATAAGTTTTTGAGAATGAAATAAAAACTATTTATTTCTAATTACTGCAACCGCAGGACAAAACAAGGCATGCAATATCGGAGCTGTGTAATTTTGGCCACGTGCTATTATACAGAGGCCCTGTTTTTTCTTCCTCAATGTCAAACAAAAAACTCCATAAATATTTAATACTCACAATTATAGAAATTTTTAGTAGCAAATTACATGTGACTAGTGCAATCGCTGTATTTATTATGTAACATTTTTCTATTCTTTAAAACGTCAGGGTTTTGGAAAAACAACAGGCGATATATATAAAGAAATTAAACTTGATTATAGCCACTTACGAACCACCTTCAAAATCTATTAAATAAGATCAAAATAACAACGTAAATTAAATCACTTCACTATTTACTATCAAAAATGCTTATTAATTAAATCACTGAAATTACTAATGTCTTAATTTATGTAAAACGATTATTTGCACCGATATTTATATCACACGTACTAATTCGCTCGTAATTTATCTCCACTCGTTGTCGCACTATTTCACTCGTATCGTAACTGACTGACAAACGGCCAATCCCCACTCGTATTCTTATATTTGGCGTGAGATACGAAATTTTTCCAGTCACATCTAGGGCGTGCTTCTAGATTCAGAAGAATAATCACGAATCTTCGATCCGATACTGCCCTCTGTCATTCCTTGTACGTAGTTCCTTATTCAGCTACGCGAGCGCCATCCAGGAGCGCCTATCGAAACCGCCAGTTTAAAATTGGCGCTCGTTACATTATAATTATTGTTGAAGGAGTTTAAAAAGAAATGGGTTTTATTTATTGCTTTATTAGACCTCCAAAAGGAACGAACAGGGTTGGGCCCCAGCGAGTGTGGGCCCCAGTGCAACGCATCGGTTGCACCGGTGATTGTTCCGGTCCTGGTGCACTGAGAATACCATGCTCTCAAATATTTTCCTGATTAAAGTAGGCTGTTTTTTAAGCCAATTCTTTAGTAAGATTGACGATGCTGGGCTACTTTTAATTGTACTTCAAATTGTGACAGATGTCAGTGATAAACCAAAAATAGAAACGATTCCATTATTTTATTACGACATGTCATAATTACAGCACTAAACATTCATTATCGAGAGTTACTTTAGAACTGATAGAAAATTATATAATGGAGAATGGGTTTATTCCATTAATCAACAGTTCATGCAGGACAACAGTTCTTAAGCCATGTTCACGCTTGTATTGACAAATTTCGTGCAACAAGAGCAGTAACTCGTAAACCTGGCGGTCGTGCACCTAAAAAACGAACCGCAAATTGCGTAGAAGGTATTCGACATCGAATGGACAACTCATTTGAAAGAAATCTATTGCAAGGCTTTCTCAAATAGTTCAGTTGTCAGTAGGAACATGCCATACCGTTAAAAAAAAAAGGATTTACAGTTATTTCCGTATAAAATTCAAGTAGTTGATGATCTCTCAAATTAGTAGAAACTTCAAATTCTACCTAACTTCATTTACACTTTGATTGTTAATTTTTTGTTCGTTTGTCTATTTGTTTAATTATTTGTATTTTGTGATTTTGTTTTTTTTTATATTCATAATATTGTCGACAATTTAGTTATATATTAATGCTAATATATTACAAAATTTATTAATATTATAAACATATATTTAACTTCAATTTTTATTGACATATTATGTTGTTGAAGTGGACGTGTATCTACGCCATTTTATGGCATTATGGAATAAACGAATTATCTATCTATCTATCTATCTATCTTCATTACATTCACTAGAAATAGGCGACTGGCTAGCAGTTTCAAGGAGACGAATTATTCATGGGCCTATATTTTTTAATCAAACAATAACTGCTAAAAGACATCGAAACGAATTATTACAACCGTTCATGAATGAACTTCGCGATGACGAATTTACACGATTTTTTCAGCAAGATGATGCATCGCTATACAAATTTCAGCGCAAACAATGAGTTTATTGGAACAATTTTTCGAGACAAGAATTATTAATTTATTTTCCCATATTTAAAGAATGCCATTTTAAGAATAATATACTAGAAAGTCCTGTGCCGACATAACCCCACAACTCCTCGTAAATGGTTTTGAGAACATGAAGCGTGGAGTTTTCATTGCAACATAAAAATATGAATAATATTATCAAATGTATCTCATAAAAAGGTGTTAATAGCCAACGCTTTATTTTACTATGTCAAATCGCACATCAACCAAGTCGTATATCATTATAATTCTTGTGTCTATGCGAAAATGTGAACAGTTACAGAGTAATCCATTTAAAAAAAAACCATCGATGACGACATATCTCGTGATAGTTGGTGAAAATCGAAATATGTCACAGACTAGAATAAAAATACTACGAAAACTTATTAAGATTATTTTTTGATGGAATCCATAGTTTAGTCAGAAATCACGTATTAACACACATTCACCTAACCCTGTATACATATCTCCACGCGTCCTATAACAAAAAAAAAAAAATGAAGCGTACACCAGAATCATAGATTAGAACACATCTCGTGTGCATCCTACATTAATTTTTTGACGCACCAAGGCACTCTTAAATGAGAGACCGTTATATACTCATAATAATTACGGTCGACGTAATAAATCGCACGCTTTTTTTTTTCTTGTCGGTCTCCGACCGCCAAGAAAGTAAAACCAAACGTGAACATGCGAAAACTGTGTAGTACTCACCTATCTTTTGATCTTCTGCTCCTCGTAGATCGTCGATTATGCTGGTGAGGTCCTCTTAAGATCACAATAGTCATGTTATGGATGTAAATATGTATCTAATTGATTGTTGGTGCGTATATAAGAATCTGTAATAAAGTAGTGAAATATTAATTATATTACTAACTTTGTAATATTGAATACATATATATATTTTTTTATTTTCACCAATTTTTGTTTTACTAGAAATTGATAACGTCTACAGGGTGACATAGAAAAAAACTACAATGCATAGCAACATGTTATAGAGGACCAAAAAATAACAAAAAAAGTTCGCTATAACATAATGTCCGATTGCATTTGTTTTCAAGTTACAAGCTGTTGAAGTTAAAAGGCTTTTTATAAACAAACAACTCTAAATGTAAGATACATATTAGTTCTGCATAAGGTGTTCAAATTGTGACCTTGTTCCTGAATACACATTTCCAATCTTCGTGTTAATGACTGACGGCATCTTTGAAATATGTTAGCATTATTACGAAATCTGTCAGCAGACTCCACAATTCATTCAATATTTTTAAAATTTGTTAATGCAGTCTCACGCAGCATACCTTCCTTGACATATACATCAAATTTCATGAATCTAGATCAATAAATAGTAATTTAGAACGATTAATTGACCTATGCGCAATTCACCTTATATAGTGCAATATTTTGATTTAAAGTAATTTACCCTGTATATGGTGTGCTTAATGTTTTCTCTTAACAAGATCCTTAAATCAAAAAAAAAAATGCAATAAAACAATCTACCTTGCCTTTCATGTGATTAGAATGTACAAAACACATAAATTTATCTTTTGGTTACGTTTGTCACACAATAAATATAAACCTAAATCATATTTTCAAAATTTACTTAACAAGATTTCTTGAATCAAAAGAAAAAATGCAATAAAACAGTCTATCTTGACTTTCGTGTGATTAGTGATTAGTACATACAAAACACATAAACTTATTCTCTTTTTACGTTTATCACCCAATAAATATGAACCTTCATCATAATTTCAACATTTTATCACACAATCTTACGCAGCATACCTTCCTTGATATGCACACGAAATTTCATGAATCTAGACCAATAAATAAAAAAGTTATAAACGATTTAGTTGATCGGTGCACCGTGCATCGGCCAATGGAGTGCTGCGGGGAGGAGGGAAGGGCGGGGGGATCAACTTGGGGTGAACATCGTTTCTGTGAACAGGACTCCGCTGTCCTATCTTTTCGCCAATAAGACAGACGGAGTGCGGACGATAGAGTGGGGATAAAATGGGCTACGACCTTGTCTATCTTACGGGTCGCTATGTAATTTTCCTGTTGCGTTTGTCGCACGTTGTGTGGGAGACGTGAATGCCGATACAAGCGGACAGATTTTAGACGGAGAAGGTGCCTCCTTGTCTTACATACGCACCTTACGGTCAGTTTGTTTATACGTGGTAAATTCAAAACAGCTGGACTGATTTTAAAAATTCTTCGCCTTCATGAAGCGGGCGGATTTTCTCTTTTAATGTTGAAGTTAATTTTTGTGATGGAGTTACGGAATTATTTTTTTTCCAAATACTAAATTGACTAACCGAATATAATTTTTTTTTATGAAAATCTAAAATTCAGTTTTGAGAGCCGATGGCAATAGATACAATAATAATATATATGATAATTGAACGTTTTTGTATATGAATTATTTTATTACTTTCGCAATATTTTGAAGGCGCTGAGAGTTGTGGAGAGAAAATATATGCCGTTTTTATAAATTTGAAGGTTTGTCTATATGTCTCAATAACAATTCGTAAATCTTGACGGATGTCAAGGATGTTGACAGATGTCAGATGAACACTGCTATGTTGTCAAACATTGGCGCATATTGTTGTACTAATACTACCGGATATTTTTAAAAGACCTCAGGAGTTGAAATATATGTGGTTTTTATAAGTTTGGAGGGTTGTTTATAGATTTCACTAACGACAATACGTAAATATTGAGGGATGTTTAAGATATCGGTAGATATGATTATTACTGCTATGCGTCAAATCGATGCACATCCTAGCATTAAAGGAAATGTTTATTCTAATATTATTGATATTATTGACCACCGTTTTTTAAGGTCATTGGGAGTTGTGAGACAAGAAATAAATGTGATCTTTATAAGTTAGAAGGTTTGTTAATAAGTCTCAGTAACAACAATATGTAAATCTTGACAGATGTCAAGGATGTCAACAGATGTAATTATCATTGCTATGTCGTTAAACAGATGCATTTCCAACATTAGCCAATATTGTTCTACTAATACTATTCGCCATTTTAAAAGACATTGGAAGTTGTAGGAGAGAAAAATATATGTGGTTCTTATAAGTTTGGAAATTAGTTTATAGATTTCTCTAACAACAATACGTAAATATTGAGGGATGTTCAAGATATCGGTAGATATAATTATTACTGCTATGCGTCAAATCGATGCACATCCTAGCATTAAAGGAAATGTTTATTCTAATATTATTGATATAATTTACCGTTTTTTAAGGTCATTGGGAGTTGTGAGACAAAAAATAAATGTGACCTATATAAGTTAGAAGGTTTGTTAATAAGTCTCAGTAACAACAATATGTAAAACTTGACATATGTCAAGGATGTCGACAGATGTAATTATCATTGCTATGTCGTTAAACAGATGCACTCTCTAACATTAGCCAATATTGTTCTACTAATACTATTCGCCATTTTAAAAGACATTGGAAGTTGTAGGGAAAAAATATATGTGGTTCTCATAAGTTTAGAAATTAGTTTATAGATTTCACTAACAACAATACGTAAATATTGAGGGATGTTTAAGATATCGATAGAATATAATTATTACTGCTATGCGTCAAATCGATACAGCATTAGTGGAAATGTTTATGCTAATACTGTTGATACTATTCACCGTTTTTTGAAAGTCGTTAAGAGTTGTGAGACAAAAAATAAATGTGACCTCTATTATATAAGTTAGAAGGTTTGTTTATACCTAAGTCTCAGTAACAACAATATGTAAATCTTGACAGATGTCAAGGATATCGACAGATATAATTATCACTGCTATGTCGTTAAACAGATGCACTTTCTAACATTAGCCAATATTGTTCTACTAATATTATCCGCCATTTTAAAAGACATTGGAAGTTGTGGAAGAAAAAAAATATATGTGGTTCTAATAAGTTTGGAGGTTTGTTTATAGATTTTAGTAAGAACAATATGTAAATCTTGAGGGATGTTTAAGATATCGGTGGATATACTTATTAGTGCTACGCGTCAAACTGATGCACTTCCTAGCATTAGCGAAAATTTATAAATGAATAATGTCAGAGAGTGACGTCATTAAGTTGTAACAAGGTCAATAGACAATGCAAGCTTTTTTTTTACTTACCTCCGTCAATGTTTTAATTTTTTTTCACCGTTTAAAAATTTTCTATTGCACCCATTCTTGCTGTTGCTTACAAAACAAATCAGTTCACACCTTTTTTTTTCATTAGTTAAAACATTTTCAAATTACCCCTGTGAACCAATCCCTTTCCTCGTGCTTTTTTATCCCTTCACTGATTTTTTGGAAAATAAATAATTATTTCCTGCTCCTTGTTAAAAAAAAAAATATTCATCATTTAAAACACCCAATTTTTAGTTTTTATAGTCGCCTATTTCTACCATTCAGCATTTAGGAATTTTCTACAGCTTCATAAAGGCGAAAGAATTTTTAAAATCGGTCCAACTGTTACGAATTTACCACATATAAACAAACTGACCGTAAGGTGCGTATGACAGACAAGGAGGCACCTTCGTCGTCTAAAATCTGTCCGCGAGTTTCGGCATTCACGTCTCCCATACAGCGTGCGACAAACGCAACAGGAAAATTACATAGCGGCACGCATGATAGACAAGGTCGTTTACCATTTTATCCCCACTCTATCGCTCCCTCTTCGTCTGTCTCCCTGCCGCTGAGATATCCTGTTCACCGAAACGTTTTTCACCCCAAGTTGATCCGCATTCCATTGACCGATGTACGGTGCATCGATCTACTAAATCGTCTATAATTTTTTTATTTAATGCTCTAGATTCATGAAGTTTGGTGTGTATTTCAAGGAAAGTATTCTGCGTAAGAGTGCGTGATAAAATTTTAAAAATATAATTTAGGTTTATATTTATTGCGTGATAAACGTAAACAAAAGATAAATGTATGTACCTATTGTACATACTAAATACACGAAAGTCAAGGTAGATTGACTTATTGCATATTTTTAATTTAAGGAATCTTGTTAAGGATAACATTGAAGCACTTCACACCATATACAAGTGATTACTTTTAACAGAAACGATATTGCACTATCCCAAAATCTACTATGCATCGATCAATTAAATCATCTATAAGTTACTTATTTATTGATCTAGATTCATGAAATTTGGTATCCATGTCAAGGAAAGTGTGCTACATAAGACTGTGTAATAAGATTTGGAAAATATAATTCAGGTTCATCTTTATTAGGCGGTGTATGCAAACAAATATTTGCTATCTGCAAAAAGGTTAGTAATTTCTTCTGTATAAGTTGTTATTCCCACTTAGAATACATTATTGTTTAGGGTTGCGATACGACACTTACATTAAGTTCTTATGATGCTTGTAATGCTTAGCTGTCTGATAGAAAACAAACCGTCTATCTACATTCTGGAAGAAAAACTTCGCCGAAAGGAGGTGCCTCCTTGTCTTTCAACCACCTTACGGTCAGTTTGTTTAAACGTAGTAAATTAATAAATGCATCTTTCGATAATAAAAGTTTTGTGCTGTGTTATAATAAAATAATATAATCAAATTTAACCATTTCTAGTTTTGATTTGTCATTGACAGCTGTCACAATTTGAAGTGCAATTTGAAAGCAGCGGCCCAGTGTCTAATCAGGAAAGTACTTGAAAACATAATGTAACAAACAGTACCTAATGGTTGTCAACTTTTTATTCGTCGACGGTAATACATTGCAACTTCTAGTCGAAACACTTTTCATTACAATATTATTAATTAGAACGTCAAGAAACAAAAAAAAAGTTACCAATTAGTTGTTCAGCTGGTACTGTTGTTAAAAGTGTTAGTCAATTCTTAACACAAGCAAAAAATAAATCGTTATTTACAGATATTAAAAATTCGGCAAACAAACGCATTCATTCTCACCTATATCTCCTATAAATTAATTAATTGTCATCCATCTTTTTGCTATTTACAACGATTTAGCTTTATAAATTGTTTCTCTAACGCTTAAAGAGCCTAACAGACCACGAGGCGACCGATTCACGTAAACAAGCGTGGCGGTCACGGAAACAAATCTCGCATGTATGTGACGATCGTATGTACCGCCTAATAATAACCGCAGATATATTCCCACGTAAACTTATCGTACGGCTTCCCGAAATTCACCCGGTAAGTCAAGTTTAGGCGCGAACCTTAACGAGGTTGGACGACGCGATCGCGTCTCGACGCGCGCCACTGGACGAGCAGAGAGGTTAAAGTTAACGCGTGATGACCTGACGCGACCTCGTGTCGGCGGTCTAAAAACGTACGCCAGATTCGAAATAACCGACCGCGGCACCTTCGCGATAAAAATAAAACGTTTCCTGCCCGTTGAGGAGAGAGAGAGAGCACCGATACGTATTAGGCATGTAAGCTAAGAATATTTTCGTATAGGTATATAAGTATACGAACATAAAACATTTTCGGGTGACACGATACCTTGTTTGGGCATTCTGTTCGTCGAATCAAATGTAATAATTGTTGGATTTTTATACTTTGCGAGTTGATGATGTTATTAAAATTTCAAATGCTTATACAGAAAAAAAAAACTGTTACATACACGGTGTTAGATAAGGGATGGATAAGATTTCAGAAACAATAAGAGATATAAAAAGACGGCTAAATTAGAGAAAAGTAACGTAATTAAGCTGGAGATAAAATGCAGTTGAAAAAACTAAAATATCTTTCAAAATATGGCTTTTGAGATATTAACAAAAGAATGAAAATCGGAAAATTCTTATTTTTTGCTTATTAGTGTAGTTATTTGGGGAGATAACGAAACACGGATAATATACCTTTTTAACCTGGTCAACTGTAAACACGTCATTATCTGTTGGCCAATGCAACGGCTTATTCATTTATTTACAATATTAATAATGAACGTGGAAAATTCGTCATTACTGGATGAAAACTATGAGATTGAAATAGATGTCAGAGTACATCGAGTAAGGACAAGAGAGGCGTCTATAAGCGAGTTCCAGATTTCTACAAATTCACCAACAAATTCCAAAATGGCAATTTGTTTATTGCTTACGTTCGTATCTACACAAAGTAGTTACATCCTCCGTTCAATCTATATGAACCTTGTTTTATTATTTTTTAACTAATTTATTAGTTTTGAATTACCCTGCAGTTTAAAACATTAAATGAACTATGATATTCGTTGTGTAAAAGGTAAGATGGGCGCCAGTGGCCATAACATTATACATACTTTACTTATATATATATATTGTTAGGTTTAAGTGAATATACACTCAAATATCGTGAAAGAAGACACACAATGGGTATCATGTTGTAGTGCCAGTCACTCTCGTAAGAATAAATTTGCATGCTAACGATGGTCGCAGTTATTGGATGTCCGATGAATTAATATATTATATGACAGACAAAATTAAGAAAAAGACATGAAGGAAGAGTAGAAGATATTATGTCGTGTGCAGAGATTCCCAGGCACATAAAATAATTTATTTGTTAGATACATATTGAAAGCTAGATTGCTATTTATCGCAGTAACAACTAATTATTTTATGTTCACTTTTTATAATAATGTGGATTTATAATTTGAACTCTATTATATGTACTGATAAATTTTAATCGCATTTATTCACATTATAGAACAATTCCATATTATATAGTCGACGTTGAACTCTACACATTGTGCACCCCGAAATTATTGTTGACAACCAGTGCAGGGTCGGATGTTTAGAAAGAAGTAGTCGAATAGAAAAGGAACAATCTTGGTATTGCACAGAGATATAGTCATAAATCTGAATCCTATTAAAAGTTATTGTGTATTCGTGTCAAATTGAAAGTCCTTCACGATGCGTTGCATTTTTATTAATTATTTGAGAAAGAACACAACATATTATTTCCGGACAAAACTTTACAACTACTAAAATATAAACAAAGATTTATTCACAGAAAAGGAAAGAATATGAACATAATGATCGTAAAACACTGCAAATAATATAAACACTTAATAAACATTATTTTACTGAATCGTGTTTTTAATGACATAAAATGTTCATAAATATTTGCAAAAAAATAGAATAAAAATCATAAATTGAAGTATTTTTTAATCAATTTTATCTATTCTTTAAAATATAAATATTCAACGTTGAAATTCCAAGCACAGCTTAACAAATGGCAGCGAGTGAAGGCATTAAAAGGACGCAAGTCAGAAAATGGATTTTTTGAACATGGTCTTATGTAATATACTATGGATATTTAGTGTGGTTATTTGGGGGAGATAATGAACACGGATAATTACCTTTTTAACCTCGTCAACTGTAAACACAGCATTATCTATCGACCAATGCAACGGCTTATTCATTTTATTTACAATATTAATAATGAAGGTGGAAAATAGGCCATTACTGGATGAAAACTATGGGATTCAAATAGATGTTTCTGTCAACAATCAAAAACATCAAATGTCAGTTATGTAGTTATTAGTAGGGCTAGGCGCATGTAAAATACAAATATACTTGAAATACAAAAAGTATTTTGCGTATTTTGGAATACATAATTACTTTATTTATATCGTATAAGCGTCATGACGTCATCATAGTACATAGTTAAGCATCACTTGAAAGATAACGCATGGCCAAAATCACGGTAGTGTGGAGCTATTACACCAGGGTGCACGTCTGTTTTGGCGAGGATTGTCCTCGTTTGGAGATTGTGTGCTCTTGTCCTCTTTTGCAAAGAGAAATCATTTATGTAGAACCAATAAAAAAGGGATTATATTAGAGATACGAATACGATACTTATAAAAGAAGGTCCCAACACTGAATGAATGAGGAATGATTTAGCATTTGTTTATGTCACTAATTTTTATAATTTTAGCCTGATACTTTCCCTATCCCTCCTCCCGCCAGTTTGTCCCGCCGAAGCACATATAGAAAGGTGCACCCCAATTACCACATCTGCGAACGATATTATTTAATAATATACCGACTGCTTTTTCTTCTTGAAAAGTGGCCTGCTGTGCCTCTAATCTCACTTTAAAGGTTGAATAGTCTTGGTTGTGGTGCATTTGATGGCAGTGCGTATTTCGTTCGAGTTTCGGTAATAATAATTATTACAATCTTATTTTAATGAAAACGTGGAAATGATGGAACAAATAATAATTAAATTGAAAGTACGATGATTTAAAAAGAATATTAAAATTCAATGGACAGAGATAACTGCTCGCTGTATGATGTGTGAAGAAACGAACAACAATACCATTTCAAAAAAGACTATGTTCATTTGTGGGGTTTAAACATACTCCTTCAAGGAAAGTAGTTTTATCACATAAACTTTTTGAAGTAGTTGTTTATTTAAAAGGAGATGAAAATGTTCTTAAAGTGAATTAAAATACATACTGCTGTTTTTTTGTTGTAGCCACGTAACGATTTAACATTAGTTTCAGTATTATATAATTAATATAACAGTTCAGTGTATCTGCTATGATGATGATAGCTTTGCTATGTGAAGTATGTAGGTCCAGTTTAGTGCAATTTGGTGATAAGGCCATAGGAGAGTGCAGTATTATACAGTACCACAGTTTGGAGTACTTTTGTCATATTTTACTTACATTATTATGAAGGAAAACGTAAAGTTTTTCTCCTGTAACAGATTACTAAAAGACTTTATTTTCTTTAAATAGGTTTTTGTTATAGACAGTATTTAAATACATATTTAGAATATATTTGCCAGCGCAACTATTGTAATTTAGTAATTAAACTGTAGAGCATTAGTGAATCAATTTTAAATGTAGTTTACAATGGTTGCGAATAA